>KV908381.1:234120-269120 GCA_002005505.1 Botryococcus braunii
CACATCTGTCAACAAAACGGCCCCCACCCACAATTGTAATCAAATCGGAACTCGTTGCACACTGCCCACAAGAAATGGGAACTCATTGCACACTGCACACAGAAGGGCGCCCAACGGCAATCGCAATCAATTGGGAACTCATTGCACACTGCCCACTCAAGGGACCCCACCCACAAAATCACATGTGGACTCATTGCACATTGCCTTGAAGAAATGTGAACTCATTGCAAACTGCCCAGAAGGAATGTGAACTCATTGCAAACTGCCCTCAGAAGAACTGTGAACTCATTGCACGCTGCCCCCAGATGGGCACCCACCCACAATCGCAATCAGATGTGATATGATTCCACACTGCCCACAAAAAGGGCCCCTCCTCCCAAAAAACACAATCAGATAAGAACTCATTGCACAAATGACCACAACAGGGCGCTCACCCACAATCGCACTCAAATTTGAAACTCAATGGTACACTGCCCAGAGGAAATGCGAACTCATTGCACACTGCCCCACAGACAAGGCAGACTCATTGCACACTGCCCAGAAGATATGTGTGAACACATTGCACACTGCACACAGAAGGGCGCCCAATCGCAATCAAATGTGAACTCATTGCACACTGCCCACAAAAGGGGCCCCACCACGATTGCAATCAGGCAACGGTTGCTGCCATGCAGGAGGGAGGATCCGAGGCCACAAGCCAGAGGGTTTGGAGGGGGTTGTCTGGGCCAATGGGCGCCCATTGGCCCATCTGACTTCTGACAAGCCCTCCGAAACCTCTGTGTTTTGAGGCATATGTCCATGATGTGGTTCACCCCCCTTCCCTTCACACACCTGACCTCTGCATGGAATCCCCCCCCCCCCCCACACCTCCGTGTGTGTGAATGTGTGTGGAGAGACAGACAGCGCGCGAGAGAGAGAGAAAGAGAGGGGGGGGGAGAGAGAGAGAGAGAGAGAGAGAGAGAGAGAGAGAGAGGGGGGGGGGGGGAGAGAGAGAGAGAGAGTGTGTGTGTGTGTGTGTGTGTGTGTGTGTGTGTGTGTGTGTGTGTGTGTGTGTGTGTGTGTGTGTGTGTGTGTTCAGGCGGGGAAGGGAGAGAGGGTGGGGGCAAGCCCACCTGCTCCTTGCTCCAGAAGGTACTCGGCCACCTCGGGATGCCCAGCTAGGCAGCTGTAGTACAGCGGTACAGCATCCCACATGTCCCGCTTGTTGACATCAACGCCCTCCTCTTCAATGAGGTACCTTTGATGCCCCCCCCCCCCCAAACACTTCAAAAGGGTCTCCGCTATGCAACTTAAGAGGGCCAGACCTCATTCCAGAAGGCCATGGGTTGATCTCCCCCTGCAGACAGCGACTCTTTGACATCAGGCACTGTGTCTCCCTGGCAGACGATCACGAAAACTTTCTAAAATGTGCCTCTCTAAGGACTTCTATCAAATCAGCATCCACTGGTGGCTTGCAAGCTTTGCTAAGTGTTGGAGTGCTGAAATCCACGTGTAAGGGGGAAAATCCCCCTCTTTATTGCTCTCATAAAGACAGCCCCCCCCCCCCTTGGAGACACACACACACACACACACACACACACACACACACACACACACACACACACACACACACACACACACGCACGCACGCACGCACGCACACGCATACACACAGACACAGACACACACACACACACACACACACACACACACTTACACACGCAGACACACACGCACACACACGCAGGCGCCTACAGAATCCAGATATGGGCCCCACACCATCCCCACAACATCCAGAAATGGGCATGGAGGAAGGAGGTGCATGCGCTGGACACCAACCCCCCATGGGCCAGTGGCCCATGGGCTCCCACTGGGAGCTGATTTGAGACAGAGACAATCTGGACACCACCCTGGAGGGGAAGAGCCACAAGAAGAGCGAAGTACAAGACGAGGGGAAGGGAAATGGGAATGAGGGGGTTGGGGAAATGGGGATAAGGGGAAGGGAGGTAAAGATGAGAGGGCGACAGGGAGGGGAAAGGGTAATGACAGACGAGCTCTCGCAGGGAAGGAGAGGCAATCACACAGAGCAATCACACAGAAGAAGGGAGAGGGCTCACTGCACCCGTTTGAGATCTCCTGTTCGCGCGGCGAGGTAGATGTCGCCTCGGCCTGTGTCTGCTTTGCGAACGAAGTAGTATGGGTCTGATTCCTCGTCATCCGCCTCCAAGGCATCTTCCCCAGGCAGCTCTGCATCGATTACTTCTCTCTGATACCACTCTGCATCGGCCCCAAATGCTGGGTCGGACATCATCCTTTGCTGCATATAGCCCGTATTCTCCATATGGCCGTCAAGAGGATATTCCATGCCCTACTCTGCGTTCCTTCGGACGCCTCCCGTCCTTCTTGGCTATTGCTTTACTCGGTGTCGCCTCCTGAGGGATCCATATTGGATGACTGCCTCGCCATCCTAGTGTAGTCCCCTGCGCAGATGCATCATGATATGTATGTGCACCAGAATATATATTTGTACAGCAGTTTACCAAGCAAGCTGCCTTTCACTTGCCAAAAGCGCAAGTCGCCAGCCGCTGTACGGCATTCCCTACCCGAAGAATACACGAGAGATGGATTACCTGCGGAAGTCAATGTCAAATCAATGGCATATGAGTAGTGAAATTCCATCGTTTATACCTTAACCCACAAATAATGGAGAAGCATGACAACCATTTAGAGTGCCAACGAAGCGGATCGGGAATTTAAGACATAAATCGCATCGCAATTTCATATGAAACTACAGAACAAATGAGTGGCGAGGTTCAGAGATGAAAAAATCATCAGGGCTATTTTACGTCTAACCGGTCAACGTAACGAGCCTCTTAGGCGACGGCGATCTGCGTCGATCAGACCCGCAGCTGCAGTCTAGACCAGATATGAACCGACCAATTCACCTGTAGTGGAAACAAGTTCATCTGTGTTCACTTGCCAGCTTGCATGCGTCTGAAGCTTGTATACACAACTTGCAGGGGAGACGTGGAGTGCCGTTCCGTACATTGTCGTCAAGGTCGAAGAACTGTACGGACCAATTGCAACCGTACAGCCCGTTTTTCTTGCCTGGCAGCCTGCAGCAGCAAAAGACCGGACCCACTGAGAGCCATGGCTGTCATCTACGCTCCTTTCTAAGGTAAATATGTCCGTTCTAAGGTCCTTCCATTCTCGCCCGGACACGGAGGGGGAACGGAGGGACTGTCAGAAGAGGGGGGGGGGGGGAGACGGAGGGGGGAACGGAGGGAAGCATATAGTGCAAATAGTGTATATTATACACTAAACCATTATATATTGGTTTTGACTCTGCGTCCGCCACTAAATTGCTTTAGAAGATTTTGCGAAATGCCATCCATCTGGCATCATGTACATATGGTGTTTAGACAAATGGCCTTCTCTCTCTATCTCTTGCCCCCCTTTCTCTGTGTGAGTGCATGCGTGCATGCGTGCGTGCGTGTGTGTGTGTGTGTGTGTGTGTGTGTGTGTGTGTGTGTGTGTGTGTGTGTGTGTGTGTGTGTGTGTGTGTGTGTTTGTGTGTGTGTTTTCGTGCGTGCATGCATGAGTATATTCCAAGCCATCCGTCCATAATCCCGTTCATCAGTCTCACGTCGAACTCCCAGGGGTCGATCAGTTGCCATCGCGGCCTGAGGGGGAGAATGTAGCGACTGTTGGACTGAGGTTCGAGTCGGAGCCCTTATATACCGCTGAGCAAATGCCGACAACGCCTGTCCGTATCATTTAGGCACGTGGCCTAATTGGTATGAGTCCTCCTAGCGCCAGTGCAGTCACAGGTGCGAGACCCAGGTGTCTCTCTCGCGCACACACACACATACACACACACACACACACACACACACACACACACACACACACACACACACACACACACACACACACACTCGCGCACACACACACTCGCATGCACTCACTCGCGCACGCACACACACACACACACACACACACACACTACTCACACACAAACACAGTCTCTCTCTCTCCCTCCCCCCCCCCCTCTCTCTCTATCCCTTTCCCTCCCTCCCCCTCTCTTGTCTATAGACGTCTCTGCCCCTCTGCACGGCATCCCCGTCCTCGGTGGGTGACTGGCGCAGCACAAAAGCGGTTACAAGCCACAGCAGCGCTGCTAGCACTCCTGCCTTACTCCTTGACGGGAGGACACGGATGGGCAGGTGACAGACGAGCGCTCTGAAGGCTGTTGCCGCTCATGAACGTGGCACAGGGATAGTTATGGGGATTTGCAGCCTAGAAGGGCTTGTGGCATTTGCAGACAACATGCACAGCAATGCACACACCTTGCACAGCACTGCACACAACATACACATCACTGCACATAGACACGTCTGGGGACTTAACCAGCAGATGCGGTTATGTGACCGCAAAAGAATGCAAGCACCCCTGGCCTCTGCAGACCAGCGTCAATGACACATGGTTTACGGATTGAACATACTTCGTTCTCCACAATTAGAAAATAAATCCATTCTTCATATAGTTATGTAGCAGAAGAATTGTTTAGAGACATGAACCCCAGAAATGAATATGGCTACGTCCACATTTGCTGCGCAAAGATAATGATATACGTCCCTTTTCATTGCAAGATAATGATGTACGGCCCCAGTCCGTTGGCCAGGTGGCCCAGTACTCACATGGTCAGGGTGCCCACTGAACAATATCAAAAGATGGAAGCATGTGCGCAGTCAAATAACAAACCCACCACGTGCTTTAGTCCCGTTGCAGTTGCGGGGACAGAGAACACTGTCTGATTTGGTTTAGTACTTCGACATTCTGAAGTTCAGGCCCCCCGGGCTGTACAGGCACACACCCAGGTCTCTAAATTCAGCCCCTAAGAAACAAATGACCTTGAACATAGATGGAAAGTTCTCTTTTTTGACGATCCCACCCCTAGCCGGAAAAATCTTGAAGTTTTCGCATGTCAGATGCTGCAGCCAAACAAATCGGTTAGAATAGGCTTCACCCTTAATTCTAACTCCCCCGAGAAAAGGGAAACATTGTTGGCATTCTCCTGCAGTAAACTTTATCGTATCTCCCTCCAAGGGCTGGGTGTGAAGACAAGCCCCTGTGACTCTCTCAAAAAGCTCGGCCAAAGATTGGTTGGTCTGTGGAGTTGAACCCTTGTGACTCCTTACAAAGCTCAAGCCAAACCCCTGTTGCCCAAAGAGCCAAACAGACTGCAGGGCTTGGTAAGGCAAGCCCTGTCACATGCCCTTCTATCTCGATGCAAAGCGCAAGCTTCCCTGAGCTTAACAGGTGCCGAAAAAGTGACACGAACAGCAGACTGCCACGACAAGCTCTGTGCATGCCCATCTGTTGCAGTGCAAAGGGCGCTCGTCCCTGAGCCTAGTCAGGAATTGCGCATGGCTTGTGACTCCCTGAGCTTAGTCAGGTATTGTGCATTGCTTGTGGCATGTTGTGAGCGTCTGAGATCCAATCGGATGGAGCATGCCTGTGTGGTCAAGAAAAATTATCAAAACACAGACAAGAAAATGGAAGACTAGACTGTCGCTCAGGTTTTGCTGCGTCGCAAATGCTGACGAGGAACCGATGAGGCCATCGGGGAAGCCTCAAGGTACTACTGTGCTCCGAAGTGTCCTTTCTCCACCCCTTTCCCACTCCGGTTGCTTTTTCCAGTGTCATAGTGAAGGCTGGCCTAATGAAAAATGCCTTTTGAACTTGCCGTACATGATGGAGGATGTCGTGCTTGCGCTGCATGTTTCAATGAGCTTGAGATCCCTCATCCAGTCATTGCGTCTTGGAAGGTGCTTCAAGGCAAACCACTGCCCAGAAGACATTGTGCATCAGCTTAGCCAGTCACGAGCTGCATCTTGCCGCACCCCTGCAGCTGCCTTTTCCTTGGCTGCATTCTCAACAGCCTTACGAGCTGCCTTGCCACCAGGGCTCTGGTCAAACTTTGCTTGCCGGGCTGCAGCCTGCACAGTCGACTGATCTTTCAGATCCTCTTATTTCTAAGGCCTCTTCCTATGCCCATTACACTCATGGGATGCAAGGGTCCAGTCGCGTCTTGGGCTTGGCAGGCACAGGCAGGTGAGCTACAAACACAGCTTGGTCGTGGAATTTTGTTATGAGGCTATAAAATGAGACCGATTGAATCCATTGAAACAATCAAATGGGAGTGGGGCCACAGATAGCACTGCAATGGCCTCACACCAAGGAACGAGCGCACTTCTCGAGGTCTGACCCACAGAGCCTATATCTTCCCTACACGTTCTGGAGCGCCATTGAGGTGGCTCATACCGCTTCTGCAGCTTTTGTTCGAGCTTCTATGTCGGCTGCAGACGGTGCCCCAGTCCTGCAAAAAGGCTGAGATAATCAATGCCGGTACAAGGAACCCCACTAGTATTTCCTGCATTTCCGACGTTTCCTACCTCATACTGGCATACTCTTCTCCATCTCCTGCAGAGTTCGTTTTGCTCCCACAGCAGCCCATTTCGCAACCTTGCCCCCACGGAAAGCCGGTAGCGACGGATAGTACCCCAGGCCGATCAAGCTAGGACTGTCTGCATCACTACTGACAAGTTTCCCATGTGATTCTGTTTTTTAAATTTGAGAATATAACTTGCAAAAGCTGTCTTACTGGGCAGCGCCAAAGAGGTCAGACAGGCCCCACGATCCAACTAAATGAACCAGCGCAATGTGTTGTAGACGCACAAACGATCGCTGGGCATTAGGTCATTGGTCGGGGGCCACGTGGCAAACGGGACACAAGGTGTTACACAACTGTGGATGGGAAGACACAAGTTCCAACCTCAAATCTAGCCTGAAGACGACGGGAAGCGTAATGCGCTAGATAGCATTTTGCGGACCCTGCTGCAGCGCTGAGGAAGAAGAATACTACTGCCGGGCTCTCCCCCTCCCTCCGTCCCTGGATCCTTTCCCCCCTCTCCATCTCTCTCTCTCTCTCTCTCTCTCTCTCTCTCTCTCTCTCTCTCTCTCTCTCTCTCTCTCTCTCTCTCTCTCTCTCTCTCTCTCTCTCTCTCTCTCTCTCTCTCCCCCCCCCCTCTCTGTCTTCCCCCCTCTCCCCCCTTCTCCCCCCCCCCCCATGATCGCCACTGCACTCGCCCGTAAAGCCTCTGTGCTCACCCTTGTCTTTTGTTGCTACTCCCCCCCCCCCCCAAATTTGGGTTGCTGGTCCCCCCAAGTCATTCCCAGGAATGACATGGGGGATCAGCCTTCCTTTCCTGTTTTCCCCCTTTCCCTGTCATGTCGCTGGTCATTTTTTACTGTCGACCGTGGTCACGTCTGTCCATGGCCCCTGGATTCGGCGTACCCACATGCCCACATCTAAACACTAATCGTGCTTACATATCATTTTCTCTGCGTGTGCGGGGTCATGCACACGACCGACATTATCTAAGACTAAGTCTAGAAGATCTTGGCCCAAACGTTTAACCTGGAATCTCCCCAAGCGACCAGATGTTGATTGTCGGTTATGACTTGTACAAGTCGTAACCGTGTTACCACACGTGGTGTACTTGGATACCTAGGTCTATATACCATGCCACTATAGTGGCATGCTAGCTAGTGCAGTACTGGCCATAACCTCAGAAGGCGACCCGTGTGCTTTCCACGCAGGAACCTTAACCAGGTCCTACATACCGTACAGGCTTTTACCCTTTTTTTGTTCATATTATTGCAAAACCGAGCGTTTCAAAACTTATGATACCTTTTCCGTTAAAGGTATCATAAGTTTGACGGATCCATCCTCCGGAGGACCCCTTTGAAAAAACACACAAAAACATGGGGAGGGGGGGGGGCGGGCCGGGGGTCGGCGGGAAACCTGTGAACGGTCACCTGTCGTAAATGTGGTTGAAAACATTTCGGAAACTGCGTGCTGCGGCCATGGCCACCGGTACCGTCCTCGCATGCCATCGCGTTTGTGATTGTTGAGAGGGTTCCAGGGACGGGTGGCGAGGAAACCTAGGTGATATCTTCGGTATTAATATTCTTAGAACCAAAACTGAACGTTGACGCGTTTCTGATCAGTAGCCGCAAGTTAAAAAATGGTGAAAGTTCGGGCTATTTGCCCCCAAAACAATATTGAAAGCTTCTTAAGAATAGAATGTCTTGAAGGGAAGCACTGCCCGATATGCACAATTTATGGCAGGCTTAAACAGACAGGCTAATGCTTTGAATGGTTTTGCGCCAAGCTTGGTATTTCCCATCATGGGCCCAAAACACTTTATCATTTATCAGTCAAAGAAGAAAGAAGAATTACACCCCGTACAGGGTGTAATCTGCCGTGGATGCATCCATATGTCCCGTTCCACCTCAACTAATTAGTTGAGGCATATGGCATGCATGAAGCCCATGCATGAAGCCCGAGCCCCCGAAGGTGCCTTCGGAGGTGCCCCCAACGGTGCCTTATAGGAGACCATCAGCATAGACTGTGAACAAGCCCTACAGAGTGGGAACGATCAGGCCCACTGGTTGGCGGCCCTACTTAGGGTCCCCAGGGTTCCTACAGCCGGCTGTCTCAGTACGTTCCTTACAGGCCCTTGCTCGAGTAACATTAGCAGGTCCTAGGTAGCTACAGCCTATAGGTGACAGACCCTACCTACCGCCGGGAGCATTAAAGTGGGAGTTTAGGGCTCTCGCCCCCACCTACCCTTGCTGTAGCGATCGGGAAAGACAGGCTAGTGACTTCGATTGCTTATTGATTACTTAATTGTTTAATTGACTTCCGCTGGTGTTACACTTAAAGTATATACAGGCGACAGACCCTACCTACCGCCGGGAGCATTAAGGTGGGAGTTTAGGGCTCTCGCCCCCATCTACCCTTAAAGTATATATAGGTGACAGACCCTACCTACCGCCGGGAGCATGAAGGTGGGAGTTTAGGGCTCTCGCCCCCATCTACCCTTAAAGTAAAATGTTTAAAGAAAATTTTCCGTAACATTGGGGGGCAATCTGTCATGGCCAGAAAACATGGTACTGGGAGCCAGGGAAGATTGGGCCCAAATGCACAAAAATGTGAAAAAGAACCTGCAAGTCTTACATCTGTCACCCATATTGACTGCTTACCATACGATCATGACCGTCCCTGTGCTATCACAAGGCAGTGTTGCACACATAGCCCGAGTCTGTTACCACATGTAAATGTGGTAACAAACATGTACATGTCTTGTTACAACGTAGATCAACGCCTAATCTAATCATGCGTTTAACCTGCAAGTCATACATGTGTCACCCATGTTGAATGCCTACAATACGATCAGTATCGTCCCTGTACAGCTAACAGATAAGTAGGTTTTTCACGTTTAGCCGTAGACTGTTACCATATGTCTTTAGGCTTCTATCCAAAGACGGCCATCCTATATAGGCAGCTGCCTATATGTCCATGCGGCTGCAGCCGCATGGGCTTCTGCACAAGCTGCAAGGAAACTACTTATGTTTTTAGGGTAAGGACTACTCCAAAGCTACTGCTGGAGTTAACGTCTACGTACGTACGAGTATAGCCGTAACCATTCGACTGTCTCAGATTCAGCCCAAGGTTAGCCCAAGCGCTTTAACTCTAAGGTACCGTCACATCGAGGTACCGTGGGGACTGATCCGTTAACACTACTTCCCTAACGGATACCTAAGTTCCAAGTTATTTAGGTGAGGCCAACTGTAACCGCGCTCGAGGACAAGTCCCGAGTAGCAGCGGTACAATTGAAAGCGCAGTACGGTTGGAGGTTCGGTAGCTCGTTACAGGGCGTTATACCAGACGGTTGCCTTTGACGGCTGAGACGAGCGAGATACAATGAAGTAATGTAATGAATGGAATGCCCTTTCCGTGTCCGTAAGCCCTCCTTCTCTTCCAGCTGTTATAATTGGTATCGGTTCTGAGGTTGTTGCATTTGGGTTTCGATGACAAGTTCGTGGCCTGACGTCTATAAGGGCTATAACTTTGGGTTCTTGCCTACTACGGCAAATGTCCGAGAAAAAAAGATTTTCGATATAAAAGATGATGAGGAGTACACCCTCACAGTGCGTGGCTTTCAAAGGAAGCACTTGTTGGCGAAACAGCGCCTATGGCAAGCGTGTGAGCCAGAATACTATGCCAATACTTGGGCCACATCGCATTTAGTAACAACTGAATCCAATAATGTCAATGACCAAACAGTTTTCGAGTCGCGCGCATACGACGCCCATTTGTTCGAAAAGATGATGTTAACGATCGTGTGGCAATTTGCGTCGGCCCACTTGCTTCATGACGTGGGACCGAACTGGTTTGAGAATGAAGAAGTTATGAATGATTTGATAAATCCAGGCCGTTATGGTGAAGATTTATGGGAAAAATACGGCCTTACCTTTTTGAAGGATGGGAATCCCGCATCTATTTTGCGCAAGTGGATTGCAACAAATAAAACAGTCATTGACGGCTCGATTCCAGTTTAAAGGCCAGTTGCAAGACCCATTGATTGGGATTTGTACATGAATTTCACTGATGAGTCCAATGACTATTACTTGCAGCAAGACTGTTTTCGCTACAAGACTCCTGATCCGGCTTACACCGAAGCCTTTGAGTACATTTTTGGAATCCCAAAGGACCTCTTCGCAGATGGGGTAAACAATTTGTACAAGTCTGCGCTCTTCATGAAGCCTGAGAGCATGAAACCCCTTGCCTGGATTCTTATGGATGATGAATCCAAACTCAGCCTCATCAAAGGCACTCTTGGTGAGAAAGATGGCACTAAAGAGAAAGTTAATGGTGAAGATTCATCTTTTGAAGAGGCTCAGACCGAAGTGCTTATGAACAGGTCGGGAACCAACGGAGCCACCTTCATGGCAATCCCAGGCATCTGCACAAGGCCCATGGGGTATGACACTAATTTTCAAGTATTTATGGGCCGTATCCCACCCATTAATACCCCTGGCATGCTACCTACAAAGGGTCCAATTTTTACACCACAAACGAGATTTGCAAAGGTTCCACCATATGTTCATGCTCGGGCAGATTCCCAAAATGACCCGTCTGGTGGAAATACCGATCCTAATGATGAAGCTGATGAGCCTGAGGATGAAAATAATGAGCAAGACGAGAATGAAGATATTGCTCCCCTCAATGGATCTCAAGCAAGTGGGGCCAGGGGCAATAATCATGGACCCCCTGATGATGATGATGATGGTGATGATAATAATGATGATGATGGTCCAGGTAATAATCATAATAACCCAAGACGTGGGGGTGGTGGCCCATGTGGCCCGTTTGACCCAGCACGTGGTCCTGGTGATCAAGAACCCGGGTACGATGATCCTGTCCCGGAGTATTATCGAGGTAAAGGCCCAGCGGGCAAGACCCTAGGCTTTAAGGATATTCAAGCCTTGCAAAATTATAATGGCAAGCGTACTGGTCCACGTGTCTCAAATTTTCTGGCAGATTTTGAATCAGCATTACGTTTGTTATCGGGGAGGACCTTGCCTACTCCTGGAAATGAATGGGGCTTACTGTTGAAAAGCAAGCTTGAGGGTGATGCCCGTATTGCAATTGATGCATTGCAAGCAAGTCTTAATAGAGTCCCAACTTATGTGGAAATGCATGATGCCTTACGGAAGCAATTTGCATTCTCATATGAAGATGCACAAGCTCTCACGGCTAAGCTCGAGAAGTTAACATGGGATGGCTCATGGACTCTTGGTGATTATCTTAACCGATTTTGGAGCCTCTCACTTCGCATTTCTGATAAGAGGTCCAACATGGACCTAGTGCGAACGTTAAAGAATGCACTACCACGATTCATTATCAATCAAATTGAGGGCCAATTTTCAGTACATGATGACCCTCCACTTGAGGATATTATTCAGTACTTGCGACGTACATCCTGGATTAACCAAACAAGGGATCCTCGAGGCGTTAAGCATGATGGTGGTCGACGTGGAAATGACTCACGTGGCAGAGCTCGTGGCCGTTTCGCAGGCAGTAAACGCCCTTATGGGTCTGATGAGCACCACACCCCTTATGGCAGGGGGAGGTTTGATCAACCGTACCCACCCCGTGGGGGCTACCGTGGCTATGGCCAAGGGGGTGGACGTTCAGGCGTCCATACATTTAATGTGCCCAGAGATGACAACTTTGGCCATAATGGCGGTCGCGGACGCCGTTTCGTTCCCCGTGGGGGCCGTGATGCTCGTGGTGGTCGTGGGCAGGTACCACCCACTTCTGGCTCAAATGTGCAAGTTAATTTGGCCTCAATGACAGTTGAGCAAGATGCACACGAATCATCACATGAGCCTGATTAGCCAGAAAAAGGTGAAAGAATTGTACTTTTCAACTAAGGTCCCACCGAGAATAACTATGATTATTCGGGGGCGTGTGGCAGGGGCTAGAGCATGACATTACCCTGGACACAGCAGCAACCCCAAGCTTTATCAGCACAGACTTTGCTGAATCATGCGGCCTCAAAATCGAGGAAGTCAGTCTCTCGGCTTATGGACCTGATGGCACCACCTTGCAAGTTAAAGGAATGGCAACTGTACCTATTTCTTTTGGGTCTTTGAATACGGCCGTAAGAGCCGTCGTAGCTGATTTGTCCAAGCCAACAATCTGTCTTGGAGATGATTTTCTTTTGCAGTCACGTGCAGTACTTGACTATAATGAAAAGATTGTGACTTTGAGGGTTGGAAGAGAATCACATACCTTCCACCTTGGTGACAAAGATATCTCGCGTGTGCTTGGAAAACCTTTAAGTCTGTCAGCCATGATGGCATCGCATGGGCTGAAATCAGATGAAGCCATCTTATGTGCAATTGTATTAGAAAAACCGGACTCTAACGGGACTGACCTTGATGCATTACCTAAAGATTTACGGGAGTTATTGAATGAATTTTCAGACAGATTCCCAGATGAGCTACCGTATGGTTTACCACCGGATCGTGGAATTAATCATGTAATTGAGCTTGAACCTGGATACAAGCCCAAACCAGGCTATCTCCCAAGATACTCTCAACTTGAGAAGCGAGCAATGTGGGAAGAAATAGAACGTCTTCTAAAGAAGGGACTTATTGAATACTCACATTCTCCCTTTGCAGCCCCTTGCTTCTTTGTGAATAAGAAGGATGGTAATCTACGAATGGTAGTCGACTATCGGCAATTGAATAAGGTGACTGTAAAGCATAGAGCACCATTGCCTCGCATCGATGATACACTAGATATGCTAGGAAATGCAAGTTTCTTTTCATCTCTTGATCTTCATTCGGGATATCATCAGATTCGCATCAATGAAGAGGATGTTCCCAAGACGGGATTTCGTACACCATTTGGTCAATACAATTTCAAAGTTTTGGCGTTTGGGCTCACTAATGCCCCCGCCACATTTCAAACCGTCATGAATAAGATCTTTGAGGAATACGTGGGAAAGTTTCTGTTAGTATATATGGACGATATCCTAATTTACTCCAAGACGTTGGAGGAGCACATGAAGCAAATCAGACTTGTGCTCGAGAAGTTACGAGAGCATCAATTATATGCAAAGATGAAGAAATGCTCGTGGCTGAGGGAATGGACACTGTTCCTTGGGCACCTTGTCGGCCCGCATGGTATCAAGATTGATGATTCAAAGATCGAGGCCGTCCGTAATTGGCCCACACCAACTGATGTACATGATGTACGGCAATTCATGGGATTAACCAACTTTTGCAAGAAGTTTGTTCAAGGGTTCGCACGGATAGCTGCACCCGTTAATAGTCTCACCAAACCCAAGGTACCTTTCAAGTGGACACCAGACCATGAGGTATCTTTCAGTGGCATGAAACATGCAATCACAACGGCACCAGTGCTCAAGGCACCAGATTTTGATAAGCCGTTCACAGTTATAAGTGATGCAAGTGGATTTGGCATGGGTGGCGTATTGGTTCAAGATGGCCGCCCCATTGCTTACAATAGCAAGAAGTTCACGCCTGCAGAGAGAAACTATGGTGTGACTGAACAAGAACTACGAGCAGTGGTCTATAATCTGGAAGTTTGGCGCCCGTATCTCGAAGGTGCTGAGAAGGTTACTATCATCACAGACCACAATCCGAATACATTCTTTCAGGACAAGCAAGTGTTGTCTAGAAGACAAGTCCGCTGGTATGAGTTTCTTTCAAGATTCCATCTGGAATGGAAATACGAGCCGGGACGCACGAACGTTGCGGATCCTTTAAGTCGGTCACCAGCGCTATTGCGAGCCATGCATGTTGGCATTGAAATTGCAGCAGTAACGACTCGTTCTCGGACGACAGGGTTCTCACAACCCGCTCCACCCACACGGGGGGACTCTTCCCTACCACAGGGGAGCGCGGTTGAGGGAGCGGTGTCCACCCACTTGGGGAACCAGGCCTTACCACAGGGGACTCAGTCCACCCACACGGGAGGTCGGGTTCTACCACAGGGGACCCACCTTGGTAGTTCGGGGTGCGAGTCTACGCATGTTAACAAGAAACAAAAAGTTGTGGCTAGACCACGTGACTCAATTTTTGACCCCATACGGATTCCTACGGGACCGTCTATTGCCAATGACTTCTTGTCTCGCCTTCGAGAAGCGTACGCAGCCGACTCATTCTATTCTAATCCTGAAAATGTCAGCAAGATGGTACAACAAGATGGCATTTGGTACATCCAACGCGGTGAGTTGCTTGTAATCTCGGTACCGCACGATGTCGACTTGCGCACGTTGATCATTTCACATTATCATAGCCCGCCATGCAGAGGACATGGAGGTTTGGCAAAGACAAAGGATCTCATTGAACGACATTTCCATTGGCATGGATTGTACACGCAAGTGAAGAAGTTCATTGATACTTTTGAATTTTGCCAGAGGAACAAGTCCTCAAATCAGGCACCAGCCGGACCCTTGCAACCTATTGCTCCACCAGATCAGCCTTTTGATACAATCTCAATGGATTTGATTGTTGATCTACCAGTAGACAAGACCACTGGTGATGATTCTATCTTAGTCATTGTTGACAAGCTCACCAAGATGGCAAAGTTTCTTTCTTGTCGCAAGACGGTTGGATCAACCGCCATTGCTGAGATGCTGTACAGTAAGGTGTTCGCCGTGTACGGCAAGCCTGCTCAGCTCATTACGGATCGTGATCCAAGGTTCACTGGCAATTTCTTTCGTGAATGGTGTTCTGGCCTTAATATCAAGCAATGTTTCACGTCAGCTTATCATCCTCAGTCAGACGGCCAGACCGAGAGAATGAATCGCATTTTGGAGGACTACCTCCGTAACTATGTCAATCCACAGGGAGATGATTGGGTCAAGTACCTCCCTAGTGCTGAATTTGCGATCAATAACGCATATCAGGAGAGCATAAGGACCTCTCCATTCTTTCTGAATTTGGGTCGCCACCCCAATGCTGTTGAGGGGCTGGAAGCGTTCCTACCCAAAGTGATTCCTAACACGCGGGCACATGTGTTTAAAGTCCAAGAAGCAACAGACGTGCGCCGACGTATTCAAGACCAAACCAGGGCAGCCCAAGCGTGCTTGCAAGCAGCACATGATCGTGAAAAGTTGTGGGTTCAAGCCCGTGGCAATATTGAAGAGGCACAACAGCGTCAAAAGAAGCATTATGATAAACATAGACGCGAAGTCGTGTATCAGGAAGGAGACCAAGTTCTCTTGGCCACAAGAAATGCCGGTCGCAGAAGTGTGCTAAGCACTAAATTTCTGCCAAAGTTCGTTGGTCCATTCAAGGTGCTGTCGCGGGTGGGTGATGTTGCCTATAAGTTGGAACTCCCACAAGGAATCCGCTGGCACAATGTGTTCCATGTAAGCTTGCTCAAGCCGTATAAGCAACCGACACAAGTGGGCACAATGATGCCTCAACCACCTCCGTTACCCCCAGTCATTGATGGTGATATGTATTATGCAGTTGAGGACATCGTCGGGCACAAGGTGAAAGCTCACCACGTGAATAAGAAGAAACACCACGATGATCCAAAGCGCAAGGGCAAAGCCACATACTTGTATCTTGTTAAGTGGGCTGGATACCCATCAAGTGATAATTCATGGGAGCCCGTATCCAACTTTGCGCATAACGCGGAGACCCGTGCCATGCTATCAGCTTACAAGGAGAGGAATGGGTTGAAGTGACCTAGATACCCACCTCCCAGGCAGGTCATCCTCTTGAGGCGGGGGGGAGGGGGGGGGGGGAAGCCTAAGCCACATCAATTATGTACGTGAACGCTCACGGTACGTGCTACCGATAGTAGATACTTGAATTGGCACAGAAGCTGGGTCGTCCTGAGCAAGTGCCAGAACTTGCATTAATGGCAGCGTCGTACAGGGACTGCAGCCCTGCGTCGATGAGCACCGGTCCACTGGAGGGTCTCATCAGCCGACGGGTGTGTGGGCATAGGACGACGGATCCTTTAGCTCCTCACTTACACGCGATTCCCCAACGCAGCTGGTGGTAGTTGCTAGAAGGACTTACAGCTTATGGGAGCAGTCCTGACGAGACGGGCCCTCGTCCCCTGAACCACGTCTAGTTGGATAGTTGGGAGGCTGGCCATCTCACTGCTATTTCATGTAGGCGGAGTAGTTGGTCGCTACTCAGGATCAGGATAACTCACGTGGTCACCCACACGGGCCCTCGCGGTACCACAGGGACCATTGTGTAGTGCATATGATATTTTGCATGTTGCTGTTTATTGGTTATTGCATGGTCTGTCCGAGGACGGCCAGATACTTGAGGTGGGGGGAGATGTAACCGTGCTCGAGGACAAGTCCCGAGTAGCAGCGGTACAATCGAAAGCGCAGTACGGTTGGAGGTTCGGTAGCTCGTTACAGGGCGTTATACCAGACGGTTGCCTTTGACGGCTGAGACGAGCGAGATACAATGAAGTAATGTAATGAATGGAATGCCCTTTCCGTGTCCGTAAGCCCTCCTTCTCTTTCAGCTGTTATACCAACACTAACTCTAGCAATAGCCTAAGCAACTATATATGCTCCATTTTGACGAATATTAATGTTAACCTCCAAGGAACCTTTGTTAATGATTTGAGTTGTCCACAGTTCAGCATATATGCATACATGATTCTATTACGTAAAAAAAACATGTATGTGATTTACATGTACTCGAAGTAGTACTAGTCCATGCCCAAGGCTTTCCGGTTGAAGCACGTGCACCCTCGAGATCAACTACCACTGCAACATTACCCTAAAATATATATGGTGAAGTGAGTGACATCTGACCACCTTTGGTCCATCCCCGTCACGTCACTTCAGAAATGCACATCGATAGATGAAGCCCTAGATCCATAAATGTGGATGGGTTATACCCAGGACCGTACCCAGCTGCAGGATCCACGGCACAATCCTGGGTGACCTCAACTGATATTTGTTGAAGCCGCCGGGAGTATATTTTCCCGGCCATACCCTCGGCTATAGCACTAGCTAGCGCTAGAACAGTAAAGCGAACACCACCATGTATGTGGTACGCTGCGGCCGAGGGCCGTGGATGGTACCACCCGTTGGATTCTCTTTGCAAAGTCAGTGGAATTCTCAGAGAGCGTCTCTCAGAGAATTCAATTGAAAGAACCTTCAACGCTGGCTTTCGTAAATTTAAAGAAACAAAACATCCAAAAATTGGATGTAATCCTTTTGGCCCGAAAGTTTTGAGTACATAAGAGGAAGTCAACCCCCCCCCCCCCCCCCCCAACCCTAAACTCGCACATCAACCCCCCCATCAGGGAGCCGCGCAGCCAGCTGCCGCCCCACGGCCCAAGTAATCGTGAAGCTCACCCGCCGGTGCGTGAGAACCACGTGTGCACACGAGGTCCTCATGCGCTGCCAAATTACCTTTCAAGCTTGATTAAAAAGGAAGGAAAGATTACATCCAATTAATTAATTAAAAAAGCTTCCTCTTGATTAAGAGGAAAGTCCGTTTAAAAGGGACTTTCGGTTAAACCAAAAAGTCCTTTAAGAGGAAGCTTCTTCATTATGGAGGGAAAGATTTGGCTTTTGGGGTTTGATTTCCTCTTATTGTAATAAAAGAAAGATTACATCCCAAATTTAAGGATGTTTTGTTTCTTTGCTTCCTTCGTTAAGAAGCTTCCTCCTGATCAGGGCCACTCTTCATGTAGTTTACCAGCAGGGAAGAAAGGAAGGAAGGAAATATTACATCATGATGGAACGTCTTCCCCTGCTGGTAAACTACATTAAGAGTGGACCCTGAGGACAGTTGGTGAAATTAAAGGTTGGCCCAAAACCTGGTAATGATCGAGGTAATCCACTGGGGAAGGGAAGCCGTAATTTGAGATAATGTGCCCGGCTCTGACCCTCACCGTCAGATGGGGCTGACTCAGCGCCGTCCGTCTCGAGGTGCTTCTGCAACTGGCTGCTCCATGCACAGTGTCGGGACTACCGTAATTACTGGAGTGCGCCGTCGCACCTCTACTGTTATCTGAGAGTCACTGTAGCACAACACCCCAGACACGGCATCTGAAGAGGGCGAACAATGGCTTTCTGACATAGTTTTAGCTTTGGGTTGATTTGGACGAACATCACATATGGCAAACAAGTCTAGCAGTAAGGATAAGACGGCTAAGAAGGCGGGGCACCAGTCTCCACCGCCTGAGACAACGGATAATACTGACAAGAAGGAATGTGAGGTTGTTGCCGCGACGCGGCGCAAGATAAGAAACTTGAACAAGAGGATAAAAAAGATCGAAGAGACAGAAGTGGCAAAAGCTTCTGGGGCGGTATTAAATAAGGATCAGGTACGTGCATGCCTTTACTTCCCATCGTTTCTTCTTTTTCTTTTTGCTTCAGAAGATCTCCACTCTTCATTTCCACCTCATTGACTTTTCGAACTTCGATCGCCCGTTTCACCGTTCCATCTCTGAGAGTGGTCTCGAAGATAGAGCTCTGTTAATGTTCAGCTTGAGTTTCCTGCGCACGCGCCTTCCATATAAGCGAGCGTATTGTTGGGTTGGAGTTTAGGGACGATTAATGGTTTGGGTTCACCTCGCCATGAACCGCCCATACTTGTTGGCCCTGTAGCTTGACGTCCCCTTTCATGTGCAGGTGGATCTTCTTGCCTCAAAGCAGAAGACTTTGGGCGCGATTGAAGAACTTACAAAGTTTTTACCGTTCTTGGAAGAGGCAGTAAGCGTTGACATTGCTGCTGCAGAGCAACGGGCCAAAGAGGAACAAGCTGCTGAGGCAGCATCATCTGAGGTGCAGCCTGCTTGAAATATTTTCAATCTTACCCTGTCCTAGGACCTGACTTGAACTTTTCTCTTGCATTACTTGTTGGATTATAGTAGCTATCGTTGCTGGCTTGTGTATGCTAGTTGACAAGGCCCTTTGGAACCCATGTTAAGTGTTGATGCATAGAGCTGGATACAGGACCAGAAGATCGAGGCAATCCCAGTTACAGAAACTCCAGAAGTTTCATTGAGTGAGCCTAACGGAGAAGAAGTGTCCAGCACGCTGGACACTGAAAAAGTTTCTGGAGGAAATAGTGCAAGCTTATCCCCAGAGGCTTTGGATGCGGTTCGAGATGCGGTTCATCGTGTCGTGTACATAGTTTACTTTTGCGCGGTAAAGATTTCTTTTGGATTTCCCTTTCGTAAAACAGCTCTCTGATTCATTGATGTGAATGTGGTTGACTGCACCTGGCTATTCTTCCTCTATTGCAGCAATCCAGTTCTGACAGAGAAAGGCTCAGCCCTGAAAGCAGTAATGCTGCAATCGCTGCATGATTCTTACGTTGATCTTTGGTCAATCTTTCCCTGCATTTGCCTAGCCTGCCCTCCCCCCTCCCCGGCGCACCTCCCCCCACTCCCCGTCTCTTTCCCTCCTGCCCTCCCCCCCTCTCTTCTTCCACTGTCTCTGCCCCTTTTTGTCCCCTTTGCTTCCTCATGGCAGCGCTCTCACCTATCCATATTCTCTCCCCCCCCCCATACCCTCATTCTGCTCTCTTGTACTTTGAGTAGTTGTTCAGAGAGCTTAGGAGATCCAAGTAGCTATCTTTTCACTTCAAAAGACCCTGGTCATCTCCTGCTGAGTTGTCAATGACGCTTTTTCCCATTCCTTGCAAGCGGTTTTGTCGCCGCCCCTTCTGTATGTCATCATTATGCAGGGCTTCCAGTTTCCAATGCTCCATTCTATGTAGGCCTGGTCTATCACCTCTGCTACTAACGGCAAGTTTGGTGCAGCTGTTTAACAACGGGCCAGGCTCAGATCTGGTCAACCAGGCGGAGCGGCGCGCATGCCTCAGCTATGATGAAGTGACCGATGAGGTGAGCCCTCCTCCTCCCTACCTATTTATGTCCTACTATCCTTTACATCCTGGCATCTATTGCTTCCCACTATCTATTACTCTATAGTATCTAGTTACTCTCTAATTAGTAGCCACTTTACTAACTAGTAACTATTTACATTCTTGTTGAGAGGTTCACGGAGTTGTAATGGCTTGGGTACGAAGCATTTGTCATCTGTCATCACCATGTGTCACCTGTCATCTGGCCCCGGGGACCAGACCCATGTGACTCTTGGACGAGTTGTGCTTTCATCTGATTTTTTGGCTCTTCGCTATGCTGTGCTCAACCTAAGAAACCCTATCGTCTGATCCTTGGGCCCAACAACTGGTACATACTCGGAGGAGTTGCCATCATCTGAATCTCAGGCACTTAACGTGAGCACAGCCGTGTGAAGGGGATAAAAGTGCCTGAGAACGTAAGAAGTCACCACATCTTGTGGTGTCGTAAGAAATCACCACATCTTGTGGTGTCGTAAGAAATCACTACATTTCAGATTTTAACATGCAACTACACATGTGTATCCTGCTGGCTGAAGATGTGCGGTTGGGGCATTTGTGGTTGGCAGAATCCGGGACGACCTCTGACGGTAGAGGACCTGGATAACATTCATGAATTTGGACGCCATCTGATGATGCGTCAACCTGGAAAAACTGTTTGTCATAAGGTACTCCACCCTCCTTTCGCTGCCACCTCCCTACTCCCCCCCATCTCGCTGCGAGGTGCTGCTTGCTGCGTGTGCACGCTGGCGCGCGCGTGCGCGTGCGTGCGTGCGTGTGTGTGTGTGTGTGTGTGTGTGTGTGTGTGTGTGTGTGTGTGTGTGTGTGTGTGTGTGTGTATGTGTGTGTGTGTGTGTGTGTGTGTGTGTGTGTCTCAATGTCCGCCTACCGCCCCGCGCATTGTGTAACTCCCCTCCCGGAAACTATCGATGGGGGGTAGCCGTGTGGGGGAAAACTTACTTTTGCCTATATCAGAGCGTGTCTATTCTCTAATGCAGGTCCTTTCCGTAGGTTCCCAGTTTAACGGCCGTTTGTCTGGTCACCACCTGATTGTGCGATAACTCCTCTACTCATTCTTTCACATGCATTCTAGGTTTTGCGGGGGCTGCCCCACAAGTTGATTCAGTTCATTGTGCAGTGTAAAGCCCAGCTGTCTTGATAAAAGCTTGACGGGGTTCTTCTGATTCCTTAAGGCTGTCGGGGTCATGTAGGATGCGCTCGAAACCTGCTGCAAATTGGCAATGCAGTGGGTTGAAGCCTCTCCCGACATTATCGAACGGCTGGGAATTCCAGGTACTTCGCTTGTCCCAGCCAATTTTTCCGCCTGTCCCCCCCTGTCTTCACTCCTGTCTGTGGCTGGGGCTCTCTCTCTCTCTCTCTCTCTCTCTCTCTCTCTCTCTCTCTCTCTCTCTCTCTCTCTCTCTCTCTCTCTCTCTCTCTCTCTCTCTCTCTCTCTCTCCCCCCCCCCCTCTCGCTTTCCCTCTCACCCTCTCCTTCACGTGCGTGCATGTGTGTGTGTGTGTGTGTGTGTGTGTGTGTGTGTGTGTGTGTGTGTGTGTGTGCGCGCGCGCGTGTGCGTGTGCGTGTGTGAGAGAGAGGGGGGAGGAGGGGAGCGCGCATGCGCTCATGTGCTCGTGGTTATGCACGTGCATGTGCTGGCATGTGCTTGATTGTTTGCCTCTTTGGAGGGCGAATATGGAAATTCTTAGCAAGGGGGATTGGTCAACTAATGCCTTGGTTGCCAAGCCCTGCTTTGAGAGTCACCTAATGATGTAGTGGTTTTCTAGAGGCTTCCTTGGTAACCTCTTGAGTTTGTTCTTTCAGTAGCTTTCTGGGAGAAGACTCCAGTCGGAAGCATGGGGCAAAACTGACCTCGGGAGTTATGTGCTTCAATACACCGGACTTCCACACACTCTTCAAGATCTGGAAGGGACTTGTGGTGTGGTCTCAGAAAAAGTGTGCAGTGTGCAGTGTAGAATGTGGTCTTGGCGAGTGACTGGAGAGTGTGTAACAGGTAGTCCTAACAATGGCTTGACAGCATTTTGCATACCAGTGGGTCTCCTGTGGCGCTGTGTCGCAAGCGACTCAGATTCTAGTGTATTTGACATGTGGGGCTGACGTGAAGGCAGGTTAAATTAGGGTTCTCGCAAGGTAGACATGTGACATTTGGGGCTCACATGAACCCATGTTGTATTCTGTGACATGTGGGCTCACACAAGTGAAAGCATGTGGGGTTCTGTGCCATGTGGGGTTTACGTGAAGGCATGTGACCTTCAAACCTCACAAGGTGGACATGTGTGTGACATGTGGGTCTGTCCCCCACAGACATTGAGAGGTGGGTCCCTCCAGACATCAAGTGGTGGCTCTGCCAAGACATCGACAGGTGGGTTCCCTCGGGCCCTTGAGAGGTGAATTCCCTTAGGGCGTCGCGAGGTGGGTCCCCCCGGGACGTCGAGAGGTGGGTCCCTCTGAGACATTGAGAGATGGGTCCCCGAGACATTGAGAGGTGGAATCGCGGCCAAAACATTGAGAGGTGGGTCCCCCGGAGACATTGAGAGGTGGGTCCCCCCGAGATATCCAGAGATGGGTCCGTCCCCCGGAGGCACTTAGAGGTGGGTCCCCCCAAGACATTGAGAGGTGGGTCCGTCCCCCCGAGGCACTCAGATGTGGGTCCCCCTCGAGGCACTCAAAGGTGGGTCCGGGTTTTTGGGCCTTGGACAGTGGTGGAACTGGTCACGACATTCAACCGCGTGCTCAAGTCCCAGTACATGGATGTCCAGCCCCAGATGATCACGCTCGTAGAGGACAAGCCTGTGCTCCCGCAAGAGCTGAACGGCGCTGGCATCTACAATGTCAGCCAGCTGGAGCCCCCTCCCGTCGTCACGTCCGCGGAGTTTTACAGTGCTGAGCCATCGGCGGTTCAGGTGGGGCCGCCGCAGCTCACCCCTCTCTGTCTCTCTCTCTCTCTCTCTCTCTCTCTCTGTCTCTCTCTCTCTCTCTCTCTCTCTCTCTCTCTCTCTCTCTCTCTCTCTGTCTCTCTCTCCTTCTCTCCTCTTTGTGAAATATGTGGAGCGGCTAGCAGGTTGTTGATGGGGCATTGCACCGACGCGGGAAGGGAGGGTTCTCGGGTGATTGGTGATGTGGCATTGTTGGGGGTTGGAGAGATAGAGCAATCGGTATATTGACGGGCATGCGAGGGTCTGTGCAGGGAAGGGGCTGGGCATCTTTGTGACATCGCCTTATCTTGGGATGTTGAGAGGTGGAATACGTGGATCGGCCTACAGATTATGTTAAGAAGGGGATATGTGGAATGGCCTACAGGTTATGTTAAGAGGTGAAATATGTGGATCGGCTTACAGGTTATGTTAAGGGGTGAAATATGTGGATCGGCTTACAGGTTATGTTTGAGAGGTGAAATATGTGGATCGGCTTACAGTTTATGTTAAGAGGACAGCTGTGTGTCTCTTGTGCCCTGTGTGGCTCATTCAGAGATCTGCCCCTGCGTGCCTCTGTACCTCTGTGCCCGTGTTTTGTTTGTTGGTGTGTGTGTGTGTGTGTATGTGTGTGTGTGTGTGGGGGGGGGGGGGTTTGGGGGTGGCTATGCCTTTGGGGTAGTGGGAGCGGGGTGTCAGGAGGGAGGAGGGAAGAAGGGCGTGGGGTGTGTTGGTGCAGGGAAGGGGGTTAAAGGAAGACCGTTTCACTAAAGCTTACGATGGGTTTCAATTATTTCACTATGACTGTTGATAGGGGTGGGGGGTGTGGGGGGTGGGAGGCACAGGGAGAGATTGGGGAATGGCAGTCAATTCAGTGAATATGGGGTCCAGCTGTGTATGCTGGACATGGGGCTTAGTTGTGACTCTGGCTCTGATCCCATAACAATGACTCGTGCTTTTGTGACTCTTGGTCGTGGTTCTCTTTGAAAAGTCCTGGAAGTCTGAGTGAGCCCTTTGTTAGAATCCTGGAAGTCTGAGTTGAGCCCCATGTTAGAAATGCCTGGAAGTCTGACTTGAACCCCTTGTTAAGAGTTCCTGAAAGTCTGAGTGAGCCCCTTGTTAAGAGTTCCTAGAAGTGTGAGTGAGCCCCTTGTTAAAAGTCCCTGGAAGTCTGAGCTGAGCCCCCCCCCCCATGTGACTGCCGCAGGCTCCTCCTTCGCTGCCACCGCACATGCTGGTGCCTTCAGAGGCCCCCAACCACAACAACCCCTTGTCCACATTCTTTCCCGCTCAGGTTGCCCCCCCCCCCCTCGCGTTCCCGCTCGTGCACATTCCTGCGCAAACGTATACGCTCTGGTTCCTGTGTGTGTGTGTGTGTGTGTGTGTGTGTGTGTATGTGTGTGTGTGTGTGTGTGTGTGTGTGTGTGTGTGTGTGTGCAAATGTAGACGCTCTGGTTCCTGTGGGTGTGTCTGCATATGTACACGCTCTGGTTCCTGTGGGTGTCTGTGCAATTGTACCACGCTGTGAGGGCTGTGGGTGTCTATGCATATGTACACGCTCCGCATCATGTGTGTGTTTGTGCATATGTACAGGCTCTGGTTTTTGTGGGTGTGTGTGGTTTCGAGCTGGCATGTCCTTGTGTCTGGATGGGTGAGGGAGGAGCGAAGTGGTGTGGTTGTTTGTGTAGGTGATGCATACCTCAGGGCTCGCTCCTCGTCCTCATGGCTGGTCTCTCCTGGCTACCTCTCCTTCATTCATTTTTCCTTCCTGGCTTCATCGCGCATCCGCAACAGCCCACCTCTCATCACTCCTTTCTTCGCTCACCCTCACTACTCATCCCTCCACGAGCCTCTCTCACGACTGTTCTCTCACGACTGTTCCCTCGCGACTTTTCCTTCACGACTGTCCCCTCACCACTCATCCCTCCCCACTCATCCCTTACCACTCATCGCTCGCGACTGTTCCCTGGGGTTTTGGACAGGTGCTGCCTCGGGAAACCATGCCAGTAACATCAACCGTGTTGGAGACTAACATTGAAGTTTACCCAGTGTCTATGCCTCAGCCGGAGGCCCGGCCACAGTATCCTATGACGGGATTTGTGCCTTCTGGTACGCTTTTCCCGGAATGTACAGTTGGCCTGCATGCAGTGGTTTGTCTTCTGAAGGCGTGGTGTGCCTCCATGCCTGTCAGGATGCCGCGACTGAGGTGTCCGTGCATCAGCAACTGCGTGCGCAAGTGTGTTCATGAGCATGTGGGAGTGGGGAAGGGGAGGGGGGTGGGGAAGGGGGGGTGGGGACAGGTAGAGCTGGATAAAGATATATACAGAGAAGGGGGAGAGATGGGGAGGGAGGGAGGGAGGGGGAAAATTGATGAAATCTCGTTCCTTTCTTTTGCGCTTCTCTTGCATTTTTCGTGCATTTCGAGAAGAGACGAGGGAGGAGGAAGGAGTCAAAGTGGAATACAAAGAAACGGGAAAGAAAAAGGAAAAAAAACAAAAAACAAAAACAAAAACAAAGAAATCGTCTTTCTCTGTTCTTTTCGAGGCACAGGAACAAGAGGGCTGTTTTCGGGTAGCAGGAGCTGAGTATGGAGAGGTTACTGAGGGAGAGGCTCTAGGCACGGAGGCATATGCCCCCCAGGCTGCGCCCGAGGCCGAGGTGGCTCCTTCAAATTATTCGCAGCAGCCCCGCCCCTCACAGAACGGGCACGCCTCACGCTACGATGGTGAAAGGTAAGCTGCTGTTTGGTTTTCCATCCCATCAGCCCTTTGGGCTGGGTTGATGTAGTTCTTCT
This sequence comes from Botryococcus braunii, assembly GCA_002005505.1. Lineage (NCBI taxonomy): Eukaryota > Viridiplantae > Chlorophyta > Trebouxiophyceae > Botryococcus > Botryococcus braunii. Next base: position 260,149 of record KV908381.1, read on the forward strand.
TCTTCTTTTTTACTAGAGTGGGTAAAAAATACCAGCCCAATGTTCAAGGACCAAAACCCAAATGCTTCAAGCTATTAGTCACACGCAGCGAGCAGCCAGCTGGCGACCCACAGCGGCTGCAATAATGAAACTGACCCGTCTTCTTGAATGCAATCCCTGTCACTCCCCCAACCCCTGGGCAACTTCACAGGGTCTCGCGCAACACAACTTCATAAGATGCTGCGCTGACCATCTTAGGCCTCGAATTCACAGCCCTTAATTATCAACAAGCCAGTTAAAAAGGGTCGCTCATACTCATGCTGGCTTCATAGATCGAGGGGTGCCCCCCCCCTCTCTCTCTCCTCTCACTCTCTCTCTCTCTCTCTCTCTCTCTCTCTCTCTCTCTCTCTCTCTCTCTCTCTCTCTCTCTCTCTCTCTCTCTCTCTCTCTCTCTCTCTCTCTCTATCTCCCGCTTATATTTGTTAGAATCTATCCACACCCGTGCTGGCCCTCTCGTGGGGTGGGATAAATACTCAGGCAAGTCCACTTTGACATGCCGCCCCCCCAACCAGAAGAGTTTCCTCTTTCGCCCTGCTTTCCTCTCTTTTCCACCAGTCTTTTTCTCGCTAGACTGGCACGAGGGGATGTGCTGAAACCTGGTTTGGGAAACTTTTGTGGGAAGAGTGTGGCAGCAAAACTAAATATAGAAAAGATAATTGTAAAATTTGAAAAGAAGTTAAGTATGATTAGGCACACCCAGGCAGCTGAGTACAGTGGGTTCCTGCAAGATGGTGCTTTTACTTTTTTACGGAAAGCGGGTCCTCCACTAGTTGGCCCGATATGGCTCCACCACCCGTTTCCTAAGGCAGTATTTCCGAGCATGGTGGGTTTTTGGCCGTTCCAGTGACGACATAGAGGGATTCGTGTGTTTCCCAGCATTGCTCTCTGCAGGGCTCTGTACCCCGAGGGATTCCAGCAGCCCCCTGTCCCCGGGCTTTCTTCACTGCACTGGTGTTCCCTGAGGGATTTCCGCGGCCCCCTGTCCCCGGGCTTTGTTCACTGCTGTGGTGTACCCTAGGGATACCAGCAGCCCCCTGTTCTCGGGCTTACTTCAGTGCAGTGGTGTACCCTGAGGGATTCTGGCAGCCCCGTGTTCTCGGGCTTTGTTCACTGCAGTGGTGTACCCTGAGGGATTCTGGCATTCCCCTATTCTCGGGCTTTGTTCACTGCCAGTGGTGTACCCTGAGGGATTCCAGGAGCCCCCTCTTCTTGGGCTTTCTTCACTGCAGTGGTGTTCCCTGAGGGATTCCAGCAGCCCCCTGTTTAGTGACTACTAGGTGAGAAGCCTTGCACCACTGCCGGTGATCAACTACATTTCCACTGGTTAAATGCCGGCCACGGTGTATGCAATCTGCTGTCTCGCCCCAAACTCCTCATCCATTCTTCCAGATGCACAAATTAATGAATGAATGACGGAGTACCTTGCTCGAACAATTATCCATTCATCTATGAGTCTCCGGGGCCTCTTGACTCCCGGCCCCTCTCCCCCCCCTCCCTCCTCCTTTTTTGCTTTTTTTCCCCTCTCCACTGCTCCACTAGAAGCCCTGCCCTACACGTCTGGCGATGTGGTGTACAGCATGAGCGTCATCATGTGGGGCTCATGGTGTTTGGGGTGGCGGGGATAATTGCAGGCGGGGAGGACGCCGTGGCCGAGGGGACTTCAGGGGTCGGGGGGACTTCCGAGGGCGGGGCGAATATGGGCGGGGGGGCGAGTTTGGGCGTGGAGGCCGCCGGGACTACGGTTATCGGGGCCGTGGTCCTTTTAGGGGTCGGGAATACCAGCCCCAAGCTCATGCGGTTTGAGGGTGGGCCTCCTGCAGGGCCACCTGATGTTTGGGGATGGGAGACAAGGTGAAGTTTGGAACACACACACACACACACACACACACACACACACACACACACACACACACACACACACTCACACACACACACACACACAGACACACATGCACACATGCACACACACACACACACACACACACACGCGCACACACACACACACACACACACACACACGCGCGCGCGCACGCGCACGCCCGTACAAGCACAGAGAGAGAGGGGGGGGGAAGGGGGAGAAGAGAGAGAGTGCATGTGTGCATGTGTGGGTTGGCGTGTGCGTGCGCACGAGTAGCCTTGACGATGTACACCAGCAACCCTTGAAGGGCTATGGTAGGGCGTGGCTGCCAAATTGCTAGTGTGTGATGCACATAGTCTTCAAAACATGATCATTCTAGATCGTTCTGTGTCTATAGCAAAAGGTCTGTCATAGGCTTTTACTTTCTTCTGTGTGAGAGCTACTTCCGTTCTTCCACAGCCGAGTGGCATCCAAATTGGATGATCCAATGCTGGGGCAGAGTTTTTGAGGCTGTAATTATGGCACGCTTGACCGTGAGTAGCTCACACTCAGAAGAAAGGCCTGCAGTGTGCGAGCTGTCTCCCACTGCAATGGCAACGACCTGCCGGGAGCCATCCAAGCTCCATCGGTCCACCATATGGCCAAAATTGTATTGTCAGGTTTGATCTTGTAGCACACGGGGGGCTTCAATGCCGGCTCGTTGAGCCCTGCAGTATGCCATGGGGGCTCCAACCAGCCGGCCGCAATTGCGCATCGCCCCGCTGTGGAAACAATGGTGTGTCAGCGGTTTCTCAGATTGGATGCCTCCGAAGCCTGCCAGGTCTGCGAGGAACTCATTTTTGAGTGCATTTCTGTGGGAGCGAGAGGAATCTAGAGAAGGCTTCTCAGCTGTCGCCTGCTTTCCACTCTCTTCGATCACATTGGTTGCATGGTCGTTGCTCTCGAGCTTATGCTTACAACACATGGTGTGGGCTGCATGGCCGTTGCTCTTGAGTCCATCATTAGAATACGAGGTGTGGGATGGTTTTTGGAGGTCAGCTGGGTGTTGAGAAAGGGGCTTTTAGGTTGGAAATTGGTTTCTCTGTCTTCCATTTCTATTGTTTTTTGGGGCCCGGGGAGGGGGGTGTGAGGGAGGGATTTATAGAGCGGGATGCCCGACTTCAGTCATTGGTTCTGTTATGAACAAATCACTCTCGGGGGTTATGAACAAGTCCCTCGTGTGGGTTTGTTGAGGAACTCGACATGTTGGGCCTTTCGCACACAAGCCAAATGATTTTTCGCTCGATGTTTGATTCTTCAGGTCGATTTGGAAGCCTGCTTACCGCAGCGTTTTCGCTGTGACGGCAGGCGGGTAATCATCTCTGATCCTGCTTTTTGGGATGTCTGTCAGTTGAGGACATGAAGATTGGATCCATTCATATTCGTTGAAGGTGGGAAAGTTTGATGGAGATATGTTTCTAACTTTTTTGGTCGCTCCAGCTTTTCTGTCTCCGAGGCGCGTCTGGGGGAGGAGTCCTTACTAAGGACCTCACGCCTGACGCCTTCGGATGAAAGTGGGTCGAGGGCGATTTCGGCAATCTATCAAGGGGCTCTTCAAGGGTTAGGTTGTGCGCCTGGGCAGAGATTGTGCCAACAAAGATCATTGGCACTTCAGCCCCGGAAGGCATGTAAACTGACGAAATGTACAATGCTGTGATGGTGTGTGTGTGCCGCTTGTTGGGAACATAGCCCCCACTGACTGCATGCTGAATCACTCCGGTCTGCAACTCCTCGTGCCCCCCCCCCTCTCCCCCTCTGATTCTGTGCGGTCCAGGTGTGAGAAGTCCGCATCTTCACAGACACGTCGCTGTACCACACTGTACTACAGTGCACGTTGCTGCAACGATCCTTGGCTGGGCACCTGCGCTCAGCCCTGTTCGTTTGATTTAAAGTAAAGAGTGAAGCCTATCCGAACCCCACACCTTTTGATTTCTGCGTGCATTTTCAGAGATTGGTGCTTCCTATCCCAATCTCAACAGGCATGACCGCGGCCCCCCCCCCCCCCCCAACCCCCGGGGCCGCCTTCTGCACAATCTCACGTCACACCCTGCCTCCCCAGGGGCTGATCGCATCATCACAGCGGGGGCATCTCAAGCGCCCTTGCTCCCTGAAGTGCCTCCTTGTTCAAGCGAGCATCCCCCGTCCCCCGCAGAGAAATCTTTTTTCACTATCACCTTCAGTATCTGGCCCCTAGACTCCGCGTCCCCGCATGACGGATTTTTGGTATGCGGTTAGGATAGGTTTCACTCTTTATATTAAATCTTGAAGGACACTGCCGCACAGCAGTTGACACTCTGCGGCACTGTCCTCACATCGGCATCGATGGTGATTTTGGCACGATTACTGTTGGTGTCAGCAGCGATGGTTTGTACATCGAGATCCCACCATTCATGGCCCCCAGGCTGTGGGCCAGACGATCTCCGCAAGAGCCGAAGGAGAAGGGCAACATCAACATAAATCGCAAATGGCCCCAGAGTTACAATCCCGTGGGGTTTTGCAGTGATCACAGAGCAGGCCGGCACAACTCTGAGAGGGCTGACGTGCTGGCAATTCCCAGTGAAGCAATGCAGCTTCCACTTTTTGCTAATGCAGCTCAACCAAAGGTCAAATACGGACCCAGCTACGGCCCAAATACATCACTTTTGCCTTGAATAAGTTGCTCAAATGTGGGGGCTCAACTATCTGGAGAGGGCTGACCTGCTGCAACTATACCTGACGGCTCCAACAAAGTCCAAACGCGGGCTTCCTGCATTCAATCTTCTCCCAAACCTTTCCTTTCTTTCTTCTTCCTTCTCCTCCTCCTCATCCTCTTCGTTCTTTGGAGGTCCGGTGTACAAATGAGACCCACTACTAGCGTGGACCAAAGCAAAGAATCCCTAGCCTACCATCCCCTCTGTGTGGATGGGCTCATCGTCAGGCGTTGCTCCAGTGTGCGCTCAACTTGGCGGCTTGTAGCCTGGCCTGTGCCTGTCATTGAAAACTCCCGTCGTTTTCTGTGTCAAGCACTCCCCCCGCACCTACTCACTCACACTCTCTCTCACTCTTACTCTCTCTCACGCACGCAATCTCTCTCTCTCTCTCTCTCTCTCTCTCTCTCTCTCTCTCTCTCTCTCTCTCTCTCTCACACACACACACACACACACACACACACACACACACACACACACTCTCGGACGATGTGGCACGGCCACAGACGATGTGGCTCGGCCTCACACAACGTGGCACGGCCTCAGACAATGTGGCACGGCCATATACGATGTGGCGCGACTTCAGATGATGTGGCACGGCCCCAGACGATGTGGCACAGCCCCAGACAATGTTGCGCGACTTCAGAAGATGTGGCACAGCCTCAGATGATGTGATGCGGCCCCAGACGATGTGGCACGGCCCCAGACGATGTGGCGTGACTTCAGAAGATGTGGCACGGCCTCAGATGATGTGACGCGGCCTCAGATGTGGCGGCGGCGGGCCTGGCTGGCATAGGGTTCCCCCATGAGGCACATGATTTCCCGCCACAGCGGTACCGGCAGTTCCAAGCACTGCTTCAACATCAGCGACCTGCTGCAAGCGGCCGGTATCCTGGGTACCCCCTTCCCCCACCTCCTGTTACCGGAGCACCCCTCCTCGCCGGATGGCTTTAATGTTAGCCCTCTCCACGCCTGAAAAGTTAAATGTCAGTCATTGAAGTACAATTGAAGTACATTGAACCTTTGTTCTGATATTGCCTCTCCCTCCCACATCCCGTTGCGTTCACACCTCCCCTGCCGTCCGCGCAGCATGTGGCCACGCAATTTTTGGCCCTGGCTCAGCGAAAACGCCCGCACAGCACGCCTCCCTCCCCATCCTCCCCATGTTTATGCCTCATCTGCTCTCTGCGTGGGATATTGTTTTGTGATACCATGTGGGTATGTGTGTGTGTGTGTGTGTGTGTGTGTGTGTGTGTGTGTGTGTGTGTGTGTGTGTGTGTGTGTGTGTGTGTGTGTGCGTGCGTGTGTGTGTGTCTGTGTGTGTGTGTGTGTGTGTGTGTGTGTGTGTGTGCGTACACGCGCGCGTGTGTGTGGGTGTGTGTGAGGGTGCGAGCGAGAGAGAGAGAGAGAGAGAGAGAGAGAGAGAGAGAGAGAGAGAGAGAGAGAGAGAGAGAGAGAGAGAGAGAGAGAGAGAGAGGAGAGAGAGAGAGAGAGAGAGAGAGAGTGTGTGCGTGTGTGCGCATCTGCGCATGCACGCGCACACACACACACACACACCACACACACACACACACACACACACATGCATGCACGTATTCCCACACACGCGCGCGCACACGCACAAACACACGCAGACACACACACACACACACACACACACACACACACACACACACACACACACACACACTCTGCAGCGCTAGGTGGCTTGTGACATGGGAAAATGCATTCTGATGCTCAAAATGCATGCATGGACCCACAAAGCAACATGCATGGATGCAGGGGGGGCGGGGGCCCACCATCGACCCATCTGAATTTCCGCCTCAAGGGCCCCAGCTGGCCACTCCAGGGCTCCTGTAAAGAACCGGAAGTTGTGCGTTCCTAACCTGCCCGACAACACTTCTTCTGCCGCGGCCTCCTCCCCTGCGCCCCACCCCCATTCCACCTATTGTGGATTTCGTATCCTGATCTATATTTCCCGATGTGTGGGGGTGTGTGTGGGGGGGTGTGTGTGTGTGTGTGTGTGTGTGTGTGTGTGTGTGTGTGTGTGTGTGTGTGTGTGTGTGTGTGTGTGTGTGTGTGTGTGTTGGCGGGGGGGCTGTGCATGTGCGCGTGTTAAACTCTAAGAAAAGCTCCGTCCGCTTGGGCTTTCTTTACTCAGCGTGATCCGAATTGACTTGGCTTTGATTGCGCGCTGCAGCTTGTTGCCATTTGGTGGAATAAATGCAAGAAAGGAGGTTCGTGTATGTACTTGGGGAACGGGACGTCATTGTGGTCCTTACAAAATATTTCCCCCACGTGTGCCGCATCACGCACACTCAACATCTTTTTCATATACAATATACACATGACCTGTTGTGGCGATTAGAAGGGCCTGTAAGCCCAACTTGCCTCTGATGTCAACCCATTTTATTATTTTTTACATATCCTCTTGTGGGAACATTTCTCACTCAAATGCCCCCATCTGCCATGTGCCTCTGCCCCCCTCACCAATTAAAAAAAAAAAAAAGGGAAAAAAAAGAAAAAGAAAAAGAAAAAGAAAAAGGAAAAAACCGCGATTTGACGCACAGTGGGGGAAACGTGGGGTTTCCAAGATGAGGCGGGAAACGTGGAAACGGAGGAATTCGCGACGCGAAGCACGGTAAGCACGAGGGGAAACGTGTCGAGACAACGAGGCACAACAGAAGTTTGAGGGGAGTTCCGGACAATGATGCGACGCGTGAGGCCGTATGGCGGGTCCCTGCCTCATGCCACAACAGTTGGCAGGCAATTGGGGCAAGGTGTAGTTTGAGGCCAAAACATTTGTCAGCAAGGGAAACCAAACAGAAATGAGACAAAGACAGAGCAAGTCAAGAAAGTCTCAACTGGAACATCAGGTTTAGGAAGTCAGCGCAAGGGGGGGGGGGAGAGAGTGAGAGAGAGAGAGAGAGAGAGAGAGAGAGAGAGAGAGAGAGAGAGAGAGAGGAGAGAGAGAGAGAGAGAGAGAGAGAGAGAGAGAGAGAGAGAGAGAGAGAGAGAGAGATAGAGAGAGAGAGAGAGAGAGAGAGGGGGGGGGGGGGGGGGCGGGGGTGGAGGGAGGGGTGGAGGGGGGGCAGAGAGAGAAAGAGGGAGCCGAGTCGAGAAGAGAGGAGTCCAGCAGGTCAAGTCCAGCATGTTCGAAAATCAAGAAAGTCGAGTCCGCACTAAAAGCCACGAAATATCGAGGGCAAGCGGCGTGAGCCCGTCTCTCTCTCTCTCTCTCTCTCTCTCTCTCTCTCTCTCTCTCTCTCTCTCTCTCTCTCTCTCTCTCTCTCTCTCTCTCTCTCTCTCTCTCTGTGTGTGTGTGTGTGTGTGTGTGTGTGTGTGTGTGTGTGTGTGTGTGTGTGCGCGTGTGTGTGTGTGTGTTTGTATGCATGCGCGCTTATGTGTGGGTGTGTTAGTATGTGTCTGTGTTTGTGTATGTGCCACCGTCGCCAAACACACCTCTCACACACACATAACCACACGCATACACACACACACACACACACACACACACACACAGAGGGAGGGGGAGAGGGGGGAGAGAGGAAGGGGGGCGGTGGTGAGCAAGGGGGGCATGCTGAAGTTTAGGGCTAGCCCAAAAAAAGGAGATGGAACGGGAGAAAGAGAGATGGACTACTTCTGACAGGCACTAGAAGCAAGTGACGAGCGGAAGGGGTGGGGGCAGTACAGTACCTCCGACATAGACCCCAGGTATAATTTCTCGGCTTCCTTTTAAGTGGCTCTGCCCGTGCACGACCGTCACAATCTGGTCACCACCGCAAAATGGCCACCCCACCAACCCCCTTCAAGAGTCCATCTTTTGCCATATATGCCAGCCCTTTCACACTCTTTGTGTGCGCTATTTGCCAGCCCCTTCATGTTCCCATATCTTAAAGTTATCTCGGCCGCGATCGCGTGCGCCCCATCCTATGAAATCTCAAAGTGTAAAATGAACTTTCAAAGGACTTGTGTTGGCCCGAAGAGTCTGCTGCCTGCGCAAGCAAACAGGGGCTGGTGGAAGAAGCCCACCAAGAAAAGAAGTAGCAGGGGCTTGAAGGGTTTGGAGAGGGGGTAAGAGAAGGAGGAGGAGGAAGAGGAGGAGGAAGAGGAGGAGGAGGAGGAGGAGGACCAAGAAGAGGGGGAGGGGGAGGAGCAAGAAGCGGAGGAGGAGGAGAAGGAGGAGGCACAGGAGCACGGAGAGGATGAGGAAGAGGAGGAGGGAAGGTGAGCGTTTAGCTGAAGGGATACTCAAGAGAATGGGCAAAAGCAGTGAAGGTGCATGCACCAGTCTACGTGACCCCTTTTGGGGGGGGGGGGGGGAGAGGAGAAAGGGAGGTGGTTTGTGG
>KV908381.1:271620-279120 GCA_002005505.1 Botryococcus braunii
CTCCCTCCCTTCCTTCCTTCCCCCACTCTATCCCTCCCTCACTGCCGACCTCTCCCCACCCCCCCCATGCACACACACACACACACACACACACACACACACACACACACACACACACACACACACACACACACACACACACACACGCACGCGCACGCACACGCACACGCACACGCACACGCACGAACGCGCGCGCTCGAAAGCATACATGCACTTCTGTTTGCATGCACTCGCATGGTGCCCACACACATACGGATGCACGAACAGACAGGTTACAGAGAGACAGACAGAGAGTGGCGGGGGGGGGGGGAGTAGAGAGGGGGGCAATAGAGAGGAGGTAGATACACGAGCGGCGAAGGGATGGGGGAGGGGCAGGCTGGGCGGGAGAGGTCAAGAGGGTGGGTGAGGAGAGTCAGAAATAAGGTAAGAGAGAAGCAAGAAGGAATGGTTTGGATGGCGGGCCATCCAAACCCTTCACGTTATTGTCAGACCCGCAGACACATTCACGGGTCTCCACTTAACTAAGCAGCAAACTTCTCAGATTGAAAAGAGGGTTTTCAGGGATGGAGTGATCGTATTAGTAACTGGCACAGGAGAACTTGACCTGCCAAAGATAAGTCAGTCTTGCTGTGGTTTACGGGTACCTCTCAAGTGGAAAGGTGCATAGAACACAAGATTAATTGGCGTCAATGTGCATGCCGATATTCATCGCACTTAAGCAATCGTCTGAGCCTATGTGGGAAGAAGCGAGACCCTCTATATCTAACAGTGCACAAGGCTGGCAGATCAAGCACCTGCTTGGGCGACGAGGTTCGCTCTGAACTGCCTCCAGTCTAATACCAATTCCACAGGCTTATCAGGTTTTTCGCCATCTTCAGGAGCTTGTTCCGGAGATGCACGCATACATGTCCGTCGTCCGATGCCATGAGCTTCCCGGCAAATGTGGTGCTGCTCTATAGAGTGTACCAGCGGGATCCCTTGCCTCGAAACGAGTAAATTCGGCTTCCCAAGTGCAGTTGGCGATCCTAAGCATCGGAAATGTAAGTCTGTACATGGGTGTGCTAACATTGCGAGTCTTCCGGATTGACTACCTGTCACGATACAAATACAACGGAACTCACTAGCACTGGAACACTATTGCAGCACTAATTTTAAGAGGACAAGCCCAAAAGACACAACCTGACGGGGATTTTGTTCGCATCCTGGCGATCTGGACCTAACTCGGTAAGGCATTGCCGTACATTTCCGCGTGGATCGCCCGTGCCCGGCATGCATAAGGAAGGAAGGAAGGAAGCTCTCCCAGTTCCCCATTTGCAGCAAACCATCCCCCCAGAGTCGTTCCGCTGCCGCCTTCAATACCAGCTCTTGATCCCCATTTTCCACCCTGGCTCCCAATGCCCGTGCTGCTTGAGGGAGTTGGATGTCTGGGGCGACCACGCGGTCCACTGCACCTCAGGGGGGATGTTGCCATTGTCAGCCGACATTACTCCGTTCGTAACGGCCTGGACGCTGTCCTTACCTCAGCTCGTCAGCGGGTCACCCGGGAACCCGCCTTTCCCACCCCTGTCCCTGGCCAGGAGCGCCGTCGCGCAGACCTCCGCCTCCATGCGTGGGAGGAGGGGCGTGACCTTTATATCGACATCGTTGGCTCTTCCCCACTCACAGTTGCCAACTTGCTGCACTTCGTGCCGGGTGGGGCCGCCGCGCGCGCTGCCCAAGACAAGCAGACCCGCTATGCTGTCTTGTTGTCGCGTCAGCAGCCGCCTGTGGCTTTCCAAGCCTTCGCTTTTGAAACATTGGGAGGGTTGCATGCTGATGCGCTGGCCTTGTTGCAGAGGCTCCAGGGGCTTTTGAACCAAGCCATCATTGCTCAAGAAGATGTGGAGGGATATTTTGTCATTCGTCGGGTCAGTTTCATCATTGCGGCGGCTGTGGGTCGCCAGCTGGCCGCTCGCCGGGTGTGACTCATAGCTTGACACATTGGGGGTTTGGGTCCCTGAACATTGGGCTGGTCTTTTTTACTCCACTCTTGTAAAAGGAAGGAATTACATCAACCCAGCCCAAAGGGCTGATGAGATGGAAAACCGAACACCGACGCAGCAAGACACCGAGAGAAACCAAACACAAACCCTGAGAATCAAGGCCAAACACAAACCCAAAGTACCGAGTGGGGAGCCAAGAGCACAAAGGAAGGGCATGAAAGCCCCAGGACACAAAGGAAGGGGCAGGAAAGCCCCAGGACACAGCCCAAGAGTGGGCAAGGGCCAGCAAAGGTCAAGACACAAACCTAAGACCGAAACTGAAAACAATCATAAATGAAGTTAACCACAGACTGAAGGTCATCTTGCCAGACGAACAAGGCCCGTAATGGTCAATCCTAAGGCCTAATCGTGTGAAAGGAAGGAAGCAACATTACATCAAGGACAGGAGGGGTGTGCTGCTCCTGGGAGGAGCGACGAGAATCACCACCAATTTGAACCACGGGAATTGCTTCTCTGCTTTAAGTCCATAATAGGTGCTGCCTGATTGTACGGGTCATTCAGGGTCCTGCTAATCTGTATCAGAATCCCTTAATGTGCGCGCAAATCCCCTCCCTAACCAAAACTCTCTTGCCCAAAACCAGATCTTCAAAGTTACCTCCCCCAACCAATTCCCGCCTGCAGATTTTTCCCGCCTGCAAATGTCCCTCACACATCACAATTTGGGTCTTCAAGCAGAAAACTCCGTCTGTCCGGCCACTTGAGGCTGATGAGATGCAGAGGCTCCCTCAGTAACCAGGTCTGGACCTCTAGAGATCTCTGGAGGAAGAGCGACACATGTGTACACTTTTAAAAAAAATTTCAACGAAGCAAATAACAGCTGGAAGATCTTTGTGGCCACACTGGTGCGGCGTCTCTGCGTGCCCCGCATCTCTTCTTATGTGCCTAGCATCTTGTTCTAATGTGCCCAGCATCTTGTTCTTATGTGCCCCGCATCTTGTTCTTATGTGCCCAGCATCTTGTTCGTATGCAGGGCAACAACAACAACAACAACAAAAGGATATGAAAGTTGGGGGGGGGGGGGATTTAGGCCGGGGAGAGATTTGGTTTGGGAGGGGGCATTCTGGTTGGAAAGTAGAAAATCTGGTTTAACTGCACTCTCCTAGACTCTAGAAATACATTACATTGAATGAGTATAAAGTATGAGCTCAGTGGTGTGAAAAGGGCCCAAGTCCAGACAGGCAAAACGCTGAAGGGTGGCCTGTAGGTAACCACTTCGTAGAACTCTAGGGCAGCGAGCTTATCCTCGCGCAAATCCGGGACAGCTGCCACATTGCCTGTCCAGGCAACATGATGGCTGACTCTGAGCATACCGAGCTCCCTCCGATGGGTCTGTCTAGCCTCTGCTTGCATGCAAACGGTTACGGGCCCCCAGATTTCTGTCCATCTTTTGTGGGAAGGGTTAAAGATCTTTGTATGTGCCAAAGAATTCAACGGCGGAACACAACATGCGTTCCGGAAATAGTTCTTTGGGCTAAACCTCGTGTCAGGAAGCACCTGTGCACACGTGTGTGTGTGTGTGTGTGTGTGTGTGTGTGTGTGTGTGTGTGTGTGTGTGTGTGTGTGTGTGTGTGTGTGTGTGTGCATGAATGAGTGCACACGTGCGTGTGCGGCGCGGATAAAGGAGAGAGAGAGAGAGAGAGAGAGAGAGAGAGAGAGAGAGAGAGAGAGAGAGAGAGAGAGAGAGAGAGAGAGAGAGAGAGAGAGAGAGAGAGAGAGAGAGAGAGAGAGAGAGGGGGGGGGAGGAGGGGGGGGTATTAGGGTGTGTAGGTGTGTGGTTGTGTATGTGTGTGTGTGTGTGTGTGTGTGTGTGTGTGTGTGTGTGTGTGTGTGTGTGTGTGTGTGTGTGTGTGTGGATGTGTGTGTGTGTGTGTGTGTGGGGGGGGGGGTGAAGCTAGGGAGGGACACATGTACCATTCCTTACGATGTACCATGCCTTACGGGTCGTGTCTGCCACCAACCTAGCCAGGAGATTAGTGGGAGAGCATGCGCATCTCCAGGAACACACTGAAAACAAGGGATTTAAATCACTCGCACTGCTTTAGAAGAACCATGAACCACAACACAGTAGAGTGCAGCAGTAGTAGAGTGCCAGGCTAGTATCACTCTGGCACTCTGAGTATGCCAGAGTGCATACCCAGCCCCACTGACAGGAGGTACACGTGCGGTTCTCACGAGGTACATGAGGTACATAAGAGGTACACATGGCGCACTATTTGCCACCCTCAACGATGTTTCAAGGCCGACCTCACTGGCCAATCCAAACTGCCAACTCAAGCTTGCTGGCATAAATGTGCTAGCCAGCACTAGACCCCTCCACAAGCTGTCCAGTGCGGAGAAGCGCCATTCAAGCACAGGTTCGTGATCCCCTGAGCAGGGAAATCATGCAATGAAACGGCTGGGCTGCGTTGGAAAAGGGTCAAGAGAGGGTTTCGCAGTCCCAGGTTCAAGTCCGGGTCGAAAGGGGCCCCTTTTTTTCTAGAGACTGTCGATCGCAGGGGTGGCGCATCACGTGGTTGCTAGAACGCGTGGTTTCCAGTTCAAAACGAGACTTTTCCCTGACCAGTATCATTGGGGCAGGCCAGACTTGGCTACCGCCCCTTCGCATCCATTGGAGCTACACTGCAGATGCCCCCCCCCCCCTCTTTCTCCCACATACACACACCTGCCCCCCACACAAATCCCTAGCAGGACGTCATGAAATACACACACACGTTATAGGATGAGGTCATGACACTACACACACACACACACACACACACACACACACACACACACACACACACACACACACACACACACACACACACACATACACACACACACACACATCATACGATGAGGTCATGATAATCAACACACAGGCTACGCGGCAGCTCTATATGCGGCTACACGGCTCAGCAACGTATGTACACGGCACTGCGGCTCAGCAAAGTTTGTCCGCGGCAACATGGATCACAGGGCTACGCCCTACAGGCTACTACGCATCACAGGCTACGTGGCAGCTCTGCAGACAGTCTTGTGGGAGGGCCAATGGCGAATTTGGCAGGCGGTGCTGCAGTACCCCACTTTGCGCCGTCGGCGACAGATCGTCAGCTTCTCGCCCTCGTCCCCCCTCCTCGTGCGGCACTCGGCGCACAAGGACACCAATTGCCCTCCTGCACCCTCTGCTGCATTCCCACGTTTTGCCTCCCCCTGCGAAGCACCCCGTGCCACCCCTTCACATTGTGTGAAGGGGGGGGGGGGGCGGATTTAATTTTTCCCTATAAAGATGAAAAAAATACTGCGTATGTGTTCAACGCTCGCCATTTCTTTTACATCAACGGGTATGTCATCTCAACAGCCTGGCATGCACGTGTACCTTTGGAAGATACGTACATGGAACAATATGGGTATGTTCCGTGCACGTCCGACGTGCAGGTGCTGTGCATGTGCCAGTCTAACATCTACATGATACCAATCATTGCGCCGAGTCACCAAATTGTTCATACAGGCTGTATGATCGAGGACCGTTCAGAAATATGAATGACATCCGACATGAGCCACCTCCATGCCAACCATTCCTAAGCGTCTCCATCACCACCCATGGAGGACTTCAGACTAAACAGTGAACACATAACCTGCTTAACATGCACAATGAAGAATTTTGTAATGATGTAAGAAATTTGATGTAAAAATTTAATTCTTACATCACGGGGTTTGTCATCCCCGCAATCTGGCGTGGGACGTACCAAAGATGTACATGACACCAGTCATTGTACTGACTCGCGGATCTGTACATCCAACACCGTTCAGAGATGTGCGCAACATCAGACATCGTTCACCATCATTTAGTGTTCTAAACTGTCTCTATCACAACTCATGGAGCATATTGTACCGCCCCCAATCAACAATGTACATCCAAACAACCCACATTTTTTCCTAACAATGTACATCCAAACTGCTTATACTATAATCTTTCAAAAAAGAACCACACCTCATCCGTCACCTCATTAAAGCAGTCTATACCGCATCTGCAGCTGTTCATGCTGCACTATGCCCCCCAACCCCCCAAAATGAAGAAAAAAAGAAAAAAAGGAAAAAAGAGGGAAAAAATAGGGGGTAAAAGGGAAAAAAAGCACATCTCAAACTTCATGTGCCAAACCCTTCCTGGATGTCCATTCCGAAACTCCAAACCCTGCACTTTTCAAAGCACTCTTCAAAGGTGTTTCCGAAGGCTCTAAAAACTGTCAGCCTATCCAAAATGTCTGCAATATAATTGTTGCAATCCTTGGAGCGGTGCTGGGTCGCGCATTGCTGTGCAGTGCGGTGCGTTACAATGCGATGCGGTGCGGTGCGGTGCGGATGCGTCGCAATTCAAAGCGGGGCGTCACAATGCCGGACGGTGCGGTACAGTGCGGTTCGGTGCGTTACAATGCCGGACGGTGCGTTACAATGCGGTGCGGTGCGTTCCAATGTGGTGCGGTGCGTTCCACTGCGGGACGGTGCGGTGCGATGCGTTTTGGGACGCAACATTGTACTTATACACAATCGGGTCTTCCGACGACCCGACAACAGCAACTTTCCACACCGTGACTTCCCCATACTGTCATACGCAAAACATAAAGAAGTTGACACATGCGTTTACGGGTTGGCATGTACTTCACTTTATACCTAAGCGGCTGAGACATGGTTTACGGGGTATATATGTCTATATACCCCGTAACTTCAACAACTCAATGATCGAGACACCAATTATGGGCTATGCCTACTTCACATCCTAACTAAAACAGTTACGTGCTCGACACACTTCACACTTCACGTGCATCTAAACAATTGAAACAGGATTCACTGGCTGGAACCACTTCGATTCTCCGGGCCGGGCGGTGTGAAGTTTAATAGCTTCTATCTACAAAACCGGAACATAGGTTTGAATATGCTCCACGCTTTATGTGCTTTTGAAGGTTTGAATATGCTCCAGTCTTTATCTGAAGCTTAAAAATCATGACCAACGTGCTTCAGGTTGGGCTCACAACACACTTTGTTATGAAAAAATTTCGATTCAAAATTCTCGCTAGTGCGCCGACTGGTCTTGGAAGTTTCTGGGTCACATGACCCAGGACGGCTGCACATTGCCAGGACGGTGCTGTGGCCACGGACATTCCAGCCCTAGGCACATTCAATGATCACGAATCAACAGGAATCTGGGGTCAAAAATCTGTCCAGGTGTCACATGACACCAGGCAAACCCGACTAGGAAAATCATCTTTCCGCACGAAAGCCTACCAAAAAACATCGCTTGCTGACAAGAATGTTCAATCAGGAACTCCGAACCTGCGATGACGGAGATTAGTCTACTTCATCCTCCCCCACGCTCCCAACCCCTGCACCATTCCCCCCGTCTCCAACTACCTCGCCGTTCCTCTTCCTGTCTTGCTCCGCTTCATTCCTCCCCTCGTCGTCCTGTTCCCTGCCCTCATGC
>KV908381.1:284120-289120 GCA_002005505.1 Botryococcus braunii
GGGAACGGGGAGGAATCCGTACCGCCATCTGCGATCAGGACATTGCAGAGACCGTGCGCGGCCGCCAACAGAATGGACGGGTGCTGCTCTGAATCGTCAGGTTCCTCAAGCGCCTTACGGAGGCATGTGACGAGCGGCCCGACTGCGCCCGCTCGCTGATACAAGGCAATCACGCCGGGGAAGGCCTGCGAGTACATGAGGGTCCACGCAGCGAAGCCTCGAGCGGCATTCGACCCCTCTCCGATCCACGAGATCAGTTTCCTCGCCCGCTGCAGCGTCAGGGCCTTGTCGGAGATGATGGTGACGCGGCTGTCGTCCTTGAGAGCCACAAGCATCTTCATGGCCGCATCCAAGAGGGTCAGCAGCTCGATCTCAGCGCGCTTCGCGCGCACGTCGGCCGCACCGTAGAGGTCCAACAGGCGCCCCAGCGCGCCCGACTTGAGCAGGGAGGACGAGGCCGCTTTCACGTGCGCGAGCGCGCCGATCAAGTTTGCCACTTGGTGAAGGTCCGAGCCCGCAGACGCCCCGCTGGAGAAGTTGCGGTGCTGGTTGAGCGTTTGCTGCCCCTCCGCCAGCCACTTGCCCACATGGCCCGCGAGGCCGCCCGTTACGAGGTTGGGGGCGATGTCCGGGTCGGCGCAGGTCTGGAGGACGACGGCGCGGGCCGCAAACGCTCGGAGGACGGAGTCCCCCGGCTGGCAAAGAGGTACTAAGGCTTCCATCACTCCTTCGCTCACTTGCTCCCGCACCAGCGAGAGGAGCACAGCGTTCGTGCACAGGAGGTTCACGACCTGCACTGTTTCTGTATACCTTCAATGCGTTGTTGTAGCTTCTGGGACCCTCCCTCTCCCCCCCCTCGCTCTCTCTCACTCTCTCTCTCACACACACACACACACACACACACACACACACACACACACACACACACACACATACACAAGCACGTGCACACACACACACACACACACACACACACACACACACACACACACACACACACACACACACACATAAAGCACGCACGCACGCATGCACGCGCGCGCGCGCCAGCCAACTGGTTTGGGTGCCCAGAAGTGCCCGATAAACAGCCCTTGGGTTAACAGGAATGGCACCATCCCCACACAAAACCCACTCCCCCCCCCCCCCCGCCCCCCACCCCGACCCTGGCATTGGTCCTCCTTGGCTGTGCTTGCTCCCCGTGGACCTCTAAAACGCTCCCACTTCTTTACCCGCTCTGGCATACAAATTGAAGTCAGCTCCCGAAAGCACTGCCTCTCATGCACTCTTCGCACCACGTTGATTTTGTCCTGGAACTTCAAGGTGCTGCCGGCTGCCACAGCTTCCGTGTATGCGTGTCTGGTCGATCGAGCAGCTGTCTGTCTGTGTGTGTGTGTGTGTGTGTGTGTGTGTGTGTGTGTGTGTGTGTGTGTGTGTGTGTGTGTGCGTGTGTGTGTGTGTGTGTGTGTGTGTGTGTGTGTGTGTGTGTGTATGTGTGTGTGTGTGTGTGTGTGTGTGTGTGTGTGTGTGTGTCTCCGTGCCACCCTGCCACACGGGTTTGGCTCTCCCTTGTGGTCAATCTCCCTGTCTTTCCCATCCCTTCCACAAGTCCAACGCGAGGGTTGGGGGGAGGGGGGGGGGGCACCTGCAGGCAATGATCCCGACTGCCTTTCTTGAGCAAAGCAGCAGCCCCCTGGCAGAGGGCTCGCACAACCTTTCCGTCTGTCAAAGGTACCGGCAGTTTCTTTGTAAGCTTCAACAGCGCCAACCACTGCTCCAATAGCTCCTCAACAGGTGCTGCCAGCCTCCTTGAGTCCAAAAGCAGATTCTGGACTTTTTTCGCACTTTCCGCAATCCTTGCAGACGCCATTTTTGCAGCTGGACGCTGTCAGCAAACTTCGCCCTGCCAACGTCGATCCCACCACTCGTCCTCGAGAGTTGATGGCATCGGCAGGCCCCTCAGTTTGGTCCTACAATTGACTGGGTTCTCTTAAAAACCTAGGATGTAGATAGCCCATGCCGAAGGGCCACATTGGCAATGGCCAGTTGCGTTTGATTTACTTTTGTGGAATGCCATGGATCGCCTGCATTTCCTCTTCGATCGACGCGGGCTTACCGCCGGTAAGCCCGCGTCGATCGAAGCTTACCGGGTAAGCGTTACCCACGTTGCCTTCCGCGCCAATGCCGGCATGCGCCATAGGAATCATAACACAGGATCGATCGGTTGCAACTGTCGACGACAGGCTGTCGTGAAAGGGCTGAACCTTAGAATACGGGGATCAAGCGATTGCCTCGTAATTATCCGGGGAAAGTAATATGTGCGGTATACTTTCAACATTCTCATGTTACTTTGAGTTTGCTTTCAGAAGCTAGGGACGAATTTTCTCATTGGACCGGCCACGGATTGGCTGACGAGCGGAGGGGGGGTTTCACGTGTCGCTACATAGGTATATTGACAGGCAATCTTTCACAGACCAAAATTGTTGTGGACAATTTACACAAATAATGATGAATAAATGATCCTATCCCGAAAGAATTTGTCTGACAACTTTACGTGCTGTGTTGCGGGCGATAGTTGTGATATTTTGGGGGATATATTGCTGAGAACCCAAAAGCTTTTGAGTAGATCAAATTATTTATTTGAATTGCATATGGTTCCTAAGACCCGTTGGCCGGCCTTGAGCTGGACTAACGCTACATTTTACGTCTGCCGTAACATCTCTGAGTGCCAAGTGCGCATTCACGTCCCGTTAATGCACTAGAGACAGTCTCCTTTGCATGCAGGGGAATCACCACGTAACATGGAGCCGTGCATTTGGTCGAAAGTCGCTTGACTTGAACAAAGGTAAGTCTCTGTTTCCCTTTAGACACTTTGACCCCTGTGATATTCTTTTCCTATTTTTTACCTTAATTAAAGGATGGCAAAAACTTCACTCCCCTTAGTTGGGGTTACCACCGGAGAGCTATTGAGCAACCAGCATGTCTGGTATGAGGTGAGGGTGAGGCTTCATTGATTGGCAGAGCCACCCCATTCGTGAGCAACTGCCATTGTGTTTGAGCTAATACACTGCCGAGAGCTACAAATTTGGGAACATGTACCCGTCAGAGTTGCCACTAACCATGGGTGTCTCAGCATTACTTGGGGAAGGCATGTGTGGTTTACACACAAATGCTCTACATTCAATGCCTAGTTTCATTCCTGTCTGCTAAAACCCTGTTTGCATCCTCCCCTTCTCTCTCTCTCTCTCTCTCTCTCTCTCTCTCTCTCTCTCTCTTCTCTCTCTCTCTCTCTCTCTCTCTCTTGTCTCTCTTTCTCTTTCTCTCTCTCTCTCTCTCTTCTCTCTCTCTCTCTCTCTCTCTCTCTACAACACACACACACACACACACACACACACACACACACACACAACACACACACACACACACACACACGCACACGCACACTCCCCCTCCCTCCCCCTCCCTCCCCCCTCTCTCCCAGACACTCAGCCACACTCTCTTTCTCCCCCCCCCTCTCTCACACATACAGTCTCTGTCTCCATGTCTCTGACATCTCATGCGTGTGTGTACCCTCCCGCTTCATTCATGCCACCCACAGCCACAGGCAGGTACCCACATGTAGGCTAGCATACGTCCAGCAGCAGCTGAGCAGGCGTGAGCGGTGTGCAGATACAATATCGAAGAAGATACCGAAGCAGATATTGAAGAAGATATCGAAGCAGATACAATGTCGAAGACCGACGCAGATGCTCTAGCAAGGAGTGTGATGGAAAAAGTAGACATGCAAAGGAGTGAGAGGATCTCTAGCGAACAGTGTAGGGACCTGTTCAAGGAGTGGAAGGCTCTGGTGGAACTGGTGCCGGAACCGGCGACTCAACAGCTCCAGGAGGCCCTCTGCTTTGGCGCTGATGCCCTACTCGACAGAGGGAGCCCAGATCTTCGCATCAAGGTTCGGCTTGCCCTCATGCAGATTGGTTTTGATGAATGCATGGCCTCCTCCTCCAATCTCTAGAGTGTAGCATCCGGCTGGGGGGGGGGGGGGGGGGGGCGTGGGGGATTTTCGGTCGGGGTGGTGGGTTTGCTGCGAGCTCACTTGACATGGTGCAAAGGCTCTCAATCCACACCCTCATATTGATTGGGGGTTGGAAGACCTCTGGGCTTAGTGAGAGGCTGACAGTTCCGAAAATAGGCGGAACAACCATCCCCCACCCCGCAGAAGGGGGAGCGGGGGTGGGTGATCCTGTCAGCCACATGCGCGCGCGCGCACACACACACACACACATACACACACACGCACACACAAGCACACACATACACACACACACACACCACACATGTACGCACAAATTCGGGGAAACAAGAGAAATAAGAAGGAAAAAAGGGGGGGGGGGCGGGCGTGAAAGTACAGAATCTCATGCCCGGGTAAATATTTAATTTTTTGGTGGTGGGGATATGGGCAGGTGTGTCATAAGATCATGGTGAACCCCATGCTTTGGGAGGGGTCCGTCGGGTTTTTGAAGGAGTCAGGCTGTACTCTGGCCAAGCTTCTGGTCCGGGGGAGCCCGACGTGCGTGCGGCTGCCGGCATTATCCTTCTCACTCTCATCGAGAAGCGCACAATGAAGGGGCTGGTACACGAGGACCTGCTCGCGTGGTCATCCCACTTGGGAGCGTGGCTGGGGGACTCGGAAGAGAGCCTCCTGCGCTCCCGCAGCTGGCCCGACGGTACCCCCATGCCGCTGGACCTCTACACGGTGGCCTGCCTGATCTCGCACATCGGAAACGCAAGCCCGGCCGCGGCGGAGCTCTTCCGCGTGGGCGGCTTCGGGCGCCTGCTGGACCTGTTCTGCAGCAATGCGGTACAAGCGGCACAGCCAGTAAACGGGGAGGACCTCGGGGTGACCGTGCTGGACAGCGTCCGGGAGACCGTGCGGGGCCTGTGCGCCGGTTCCACGGACTTTACTGGAGAGAAAGGCATGACGCCCGCCCGAGCGGCGAGTCTGG
>KV908381.1:296620-309120 GCA_002005505.1 Botryococcus braunii
ATTTCATGATGGACGGTGGTTCCATGATGTTTTAAAATAACATGTGAAGCATAGCAAGCTAGTATATTTTGCTTTGAGTTCTAAATCTTTGAGACTCATATATTTCACTGTTCCCTTTAAACCTGCACGATTGATGGTGTGCGGTTAGGATAAGAAGAAGAAGAAGAAGAAGAAGTGCCCCCAGAGTCCATGCCCCCAGAGTCGTTCCGCTGCCGCCTTCAATACCAGCTCTTGATCCCCATTTTCCACCCTGGCTCCCAATGCCCGTGCTGCTTGAGGGAGTTGGATGTCTGGGGCGACCACGCGGTCCACTGCACCTCAGGGGGGGATGTTGCCATTGTCGGCCGACATTACTCCGTTCGTAACGGCCTGGACGCTGTCCTTACCTCAGCTCGTCAGCGGGTCACCCGGGAACCCGCCTTTCCCACCCCTGTCCCTGGCCAGGAGCGCCGTCGCGCAGACCTCGCCTCCATGCGTGGGAGGAGGGGCGTGACCTTTATATCGACATCGTTGGCTCTTCCCCACTCACAGTTGCCAACTTGCTGCACTTCGTGCCGGGTGGGGCCGCCGCGCGCGCTGCCCAAGACAAGCAGACCCGCTATGCTGTCTTGTTGTCGTGTCAGCAGCCGCCTGTGGCTTTCCAAGCCTTCGCTTTTGAAACATTGGGAGGGTTGCATGCTGATGCGCTGGCCTTGTTGCAGAGGCTCCAGGGGCTTTTGAACCAAGCCATCATTGCTCAAGAAGATGTGGAGGGATATTTTGTCATTCGTCGGGTCAGTTTCATCATTGCGGCGGCTGTGGGTCGCCAGCTGGCCGCTCGCCGGGTGTGACTCATAGCTTGACACATTGGGGTTTGGGTCCCTGAACATTGGGCTGGTCTTTTTTACTCCACTCTTGTAAAGCAGAAGAAGTTACATCTGTCCAGCCACAAGGGCATGATAAGATGTCCACAACACACGCTAGCATGAAATAAAGAAGAGCGGGCCACCCGAGGTAGCCAACCAAAGACTAGACATGCAACGGCGTAAACGAAATGGGGAAATGGGGAATAAATGGGGGAGGGGCAGCCACACACGTGGCTGCGGCCAAGTCACCGCGTCCGGCATAAGTCAACACGAGCCTGGAAGGCATCCGAGATGAAAGATACAACCGCACGCAAGTCAGCCTGCCAAATAAACTGCCGAAGAGACCGTGAGGGACTAGCAAACAACTGGGGGTAACGGTCCCGCACCGGCGTAAGGGCGGGACAGTGAAAAACAAAGTGGTGTTCATCACCCACAGCGGAACCACACATATCACACAGGTGCCGAAGCCGCGGAAGCCGCTGCCGGCGGCCCAGATCAATGGGAAGGCCATGAACACCAAGACGAAACCTGAGAAAGAGCCGAACCTTGGAAACATCAAGAGAGAGATAAAAAAGACGGGAGCGCTGAGCCTTAGTAGGGCGCGCAAACCACCGGTTAGGATAAGCTTCACTCTCTATACAAAAACCTCGCGCAGATCTTCTCTAGAGGATCCATAGGGCACGTGCCACGGCATACCGATAATCTGGGTGTTTTCGCAAGAAAAGTACAATGAAGGGGATTGACATCATCCAAGTGCATTATCCACATGTACTTCTTCTTGAAAATCACCCCCGGGGGGGGGGGGGGGATGATGGGATAGTTGGCCTTGGTCGGGGGAACTCTAGATTGCTGGACGGTGGTATAATATCTCTGGAATCTACAAGGTAACGATCAGGACATTTGTCGCTGAGGGGATGTGAGAATCCATCAGCAAACTAGGCTCCAATACGAATTTGGTCCAAGATCACCTGACTTCCTATTCTCTCAGTACATTTTACTTGTACCTTCTGGAAGTCTGGTACAACGGTCGCACAAGCCTCGTCGCTGCTGGCACGTGCGGCCTCGTGCTTACGCATCTAAACAACGAAATCATATAGCGCACACAACATAAATTCTAAAGCCCCAGCGCCTTATTTGCACTCCTAGTCTATCAAGTTTCCTTCTTGACGAAAGTCATACTCTTGATTGGCCAGGACTTGCGAAGGTACGAACGTGTCTGCCTTCTAGGTTTCCCGTGACATCACGTCGACAGCATCAATGGGCATTGCTGAAAACTAGACCTGTATATTATAGCAATTATTAAAAAAGTATTCTGCTGAGAATATTGGACCGTATATTTGCGGAGATGTACATAACCCCACCGACAGGGGGAACGGACGATGTCACGCAAATGCACTCGACATCATAAATAAGTTTAGTATAAGAAGGAACGTTCTTAATTTTCATGAAAATAATGTTTAGAAATTTAAATCAACCGGACTAACTTGATCGGGGTCATAGTTTGGTTTAAACGTTATCGTCTAACCCTCGACATCCTGCACGTGGAAGTGAAACCGCGGAAGTGTTTCCAATTGACAAGAAACTACCAGAAACACTATTTTTGTTTCCAAGCAACACATCCCTGATCGTCCCGTTATCCCAAGTTTCGACTCATGGCAGTTCGAAATATGTGTCCAGATCCGCAGCCGGACATGGAGGGTATAGACATGCAATTCAAGTCCACCAGAAGACTTTGTCTCAAACAACTGAGATTTTGGATCTTTATATACTCCGAAATCAAGGCAGAAGTTCTATTGAGACCTTCCGCGGACTACTGCGCAGGTTTCGTTGCCGACATGACTGTGGCAGCGCCTGACTTAAGTACAGAGGGGCTGGTGAAAGCTTTCCATGTAGAAGCGGAAGCAAAATGGAAGGAACTGGAGAAGGATACGAAGCCTGATGCTCCCGTGAAGTGAGAGGACTTTCCCCTCGCCCTCCCCCTCTCGCCCTCCACCCCCCCTGTCACTCCGTGCAGGCAGGCATGCAGGCGCGCGCGCGCGCGCGCGCGCGCGCGCGCGTGTGTGTGTGTGTGTGTGTGTGTGTGTGTGTGTGTGTGTGTGTGTGTGTGTGTGTGTGTGTGTGTGTGTGTGTGTGTGTGTCTGTGTCCATGTTTGTCTCTGGGCCCCTCCCTCCTCCCCCCCGCCCCCCCGGGTACTCCCCTGCTTGGCCCACAACATCAACTCGGCCCACAACATCAAACTCTAGATTAAACAAAGGAAATATTGCAACTTCGTAGCAGATGTAACATCATTCCAGCCCGAATAAGAGAACAATAGGGTTTCAGAAGACTGTATGACCTTGCGGTCCCTGCAGGCACTCAGGCCCCCAGGGCCATGTGGAGCCCTTCACAATCATCGACGATCCCGCTGCTTGGTATGCAGAGCAGTACAAGGACCCCGAGACCTATGCCTTCTATTTCAGCGACGCCGATATCGCTGAGATTGAAGCTGCGATTGAGCATGCTGAGAGCCTCAACATTGAACAACAGGTGCACACCCACAACTGAAGGAGCGCATGGCAAGCCATCCGAAACTGATCAAAGTTCAGAACCTGTTTGAGACCGTGTGAATTGCCTGGTAAACGTAGCACCCTTTCAGAAAAAGTACTTTAGTCATAAAGCGTGACTTTGTCAACTAGTGTGACTCAAGGAGACCCTTCTGCTTCTTGTGATGAGTATTGAGCAGGATGCCTGAGGGCAATGTCGTCCACTGGCAGGGCACATGTATTTTCTCCCTTGGACAGGTTTGAAGCATCAGAGAGGATGCGGCTCTTATCTTCTCTACTGTCCACGCTGCTAGATTGTTACATATTTCATTCGCGACCTAGCTGTTCTTGCAGCACATAATCCTCTTTATTGTTAGTCAATTGCCAGCTGCTACTTGGAAAATTCTTCTTCCGATCAACCAGTCCACGGCATTGCCAATGTCACATGCATTCAGCAAACTTCCAGGGCATACTGCTCTCACGTCGTATTGGGTACTCTTCCAGGGTTTGCTGCTCTCACATCCTATTGGAAACTCTTCCAGAGCTTGCTGCTCTCACATCGTATTGGCTACTCTTCCAGGGCTTCCTGCTCTCACATCGTATTGGTACTCTTCTAAGGCATTCTGCTGTCAAATGAAGTCATATTTCTTCCAGGGGGCATGCGATTTGGAAATCACTTACGCTGCATTTACACTGCATTGCTTACATGATACCGGGCAACCCATTTGTAGATCAGGGTGTAGCAAATTGCTTGCTCTTCCAAGACAAGCCGTTCTCACATCCGACCTTGTCCTCCAGCGCATCCTGTTCTCTGTTACAGGGGCACGGGGGCGGGGGGGAGAGAGGGAGGAGGGAAGAACATGCGAACCTGATGGCGAGTTTTGTCCGGCAAGGGTGAGGGGGGACAACAGTACAAGTGCAGTACTTGTCAATACAGTCCTGCATTTCATAAAGCCATCACCTCGTGCCCTGGGCCGCGGCCTACCAGATGACCCGACAACCAAGAAACCTCCATGGGAGATGGGATGAAGACTCTGTGACGGCGATTGGGTCCTGCCCAGGGGAATCTGCTGCTGATTCAGGATAAGGTTCCGACCCAAAAGGAATTCCCGCTCCCGACTTTGGGTCCCAAGCTGGAGGCCATCATTGAGGAAGTCCGCGCTGGTCGTGGGTTTGCGCTCTTGCGGTATGGCCCCTTGTGGTCATGGCAGGACCTTACCAACCCCTCTTCCCCTTCCCAACTTTACGAGGGTAGTTGAAAGAAAACCTTCTGAAGAAAAATTTATCAAACGTTGTGAAGAACAGTGTAAAGAGAAAGGTGTCTAGAGAAGACTTTTGAAAGATTCAAATTTTTGAGAGAACTACCTAGAGAAAAGTGATAGGGTCAAAGGCGCCTCTACGGGGTGCTGTCTGATTTCCGGGCGCCTACAGAATTGGTACCGCTGTGTAGGGTAGGAGGGACGTGTGTGTGTGTGTGTGTGTGTGTGTGTGTGTGTGTGTGTGTGTGTGTGTGTGTGTGTGTGTGTGTGTGTGTGTGTGTGTGTGTGTGTGTGCAGGCATGTAACACTCCTCTCTCTCTCTCTCTCTCTCTCTCTCTCTCTCTCTCTCTCTCTCTCTCTCTCTCTCTCTCTCTCTCTCTCTCTCTCTCTCTCTCTCTCTCTCTCTCTCTCTCCCTCTTACGCTCTTCCTCATTTCTCTCCTTTCCCTCTCCCTCTTGATCGCACTCTCCCCCACCCCCCTCTCTCCCTTCAACTCCCGGTCCGTCTGAGGAAAACGCATTTTGCCCTTTAAGCAGGTGAGGGCCCTGACTGAAAACGGCATCGCGGGCGCAGGGGCTTGCCTGTGGACCGCTGGACGAGGCGCCAGGTGCTCATCGCCTATTGGGGACTGGCATTGTACTGGGGCAACATTGTATCTCAAAATGCGAAGGGCCACATCATCGGGCACGTCAAGAACATTGCCACGAACCCTAACGACCTCAACACACGCCCCTACACCACCAGCCAGGGCCAGGCCCCCCACGTGGATGGGTGCGCTCACCCCCGCTTGCTCTGTTTTCACTTGCCCTCCTGGGCTTTGTTGCCCCCATTTGCTGTTATTTTGCTTGATCAGCTTCCTGGTTAAAGTTCACAGCATGCTTGCACAACTTCCACATGTATGAGGCCCGACTTGAGAGTACCCACAGCACACACGTCCACGGGCTGGCGCTCGCTTGCGCACACACACACACACACACACACACACACACACACACACACACACACACACACACACACACACACGTACGCACGCACGCACGCACGCACGCAGGCAGGCAGGCACGCACGCTGGCACTTATACACACACACACACACACACGCACACACACACACACACCACACACACACACACACACAGACACACACATGCATACACACACCTGCATGCAGCACACAGGGACAGACACTTGCACATACATACCCTCTGCGAATGCATCAGGCCTACATCATTGCGCTGTGCATCTCTTTCATTCCCTAATCCTTTACCCTTTAATCCTTAACTCTTTACACTTTACGACAATACAATCCCCACAAAGCAAACAGGCCTCTAACTTACATGCTGAGGCATGCAGATATTGAAGAAATATTTCACTTCTTTCCCCCTCTCTTCCTCTTCCTCCCCCATCCTTTTCTCTGTGACCCTCCCCCATCTCTCCACCCCCCCTCTCCTCGTCTCTCTCTCTCTCTCTCTCTCTCTCTCTCTCTCTCTCTCTCTCTCTCTCTCTCTCTCTCTCTCTCTCTCTCTCTCTCTCTCTCTCTTCCCCCCCCATCTCTCTTTCCGTTCCTCCCTGTCCCCCTCCCTCTCTCCCCCCCTGTCTCCCTCCCTCTCTTCCCCCCTCCCCCCTGTCTCCCTTCCCCCTGTCTTTTCCCTCCCTCCTCCCCTTCCCCCTCTCTCCTTCCCTCCCTGCATCCCTCCTTCCCTTCCTCTCCCCCTCTGGCTCCCTCTCTTTACCCTCCTCCACTTTTCCCTCCTGTGGCTCTCTTACTATCACAACCCCCCCCCTGGGACACACACACACACACACACACACACACACACACACACACACACACACACACACACACACACACACACACACACACACATGATGGTAATGGGGTTCAAAGGCTGCCACGAGAGCTCGGACAGAACCTTGATGCGGAGGACGGGCGGGAGCAGGTCGGACGTGGTGGGACTGCTGTGCCTGAAGCAGGCCAAGGAGGGGGGCCTCTCCTCGTGGGCCAGCTCCATCACTGCTCACAATGAGATTCTTCGGCGGGGCCGGCGGGACCTTGCGGAGGTCCTGGCCCAGCGGGGGGTCTGGTTTTTCGACCGCAAGGGAGAGATTCCCCCAGGAGAGGAGCCCTACTTGGAGCAGCCGATCTTTAACTACCACGAGGTGCTCCTGAACTAGAAGCATTGATCAGAGACTCGTTCCTGCTACCCCCCCCCCCTTCTCTCTTCCCCCCTCGTGTGTGTGTGTGTTTGTGTGTGTGTGTGTGTGTGGGTGGGGGGGGGGGGGGGGGCTGGGGGGGGCGTGCGTGTGCAAGTGATTCTGTTTAATACTATTGGACTCTTTTTTCTCTCTTCCTGCACACGCAAGCAACCGTGCACACTTGCAAAGAGTGGGAGGAAAGTATAAAAGGCTAAAATAGCCTTGAAAAAATAGAGGTCAGGATGGAATAGGTTGAGTGAGTGTGCATTTACCCAACCTCGGCGTTCACACAAAGTCGCTCAAGGGTTCAGAGGCTGGTTGATTCAGGCCTTCATTGCAATGCGTTGAGTCACATGAGGTGATATTGTACAGGGGTACCTGAGCGTGGCATTCATTTCAAAGATCTACGAGCTGAGTCAGCGCCACGCCGATCTGCCCCGTCTAACCGACAAGCAGAGGGAAGCCACAGCGGTGTTCGGGGCCCTTGTCAACAGCGACCTCCTCCGTTTGGACCTCAACTTGTCGCCGGGTGACATCCAGCTGGTCTACAACCACAACCTCGTCCACACTCGCTCTGGATTCACCGACGACGAGGTACGCCTGGCCGCTGTGTTGTACGGTGCAGTGCAGTACAATCATGTGCTTGCGTACGATGCTACCGACATAAAAGACAACCCTGCCCTGCCCGTTCTTGCGTCACCTGCGATGGGGCACGCCTGGCTGCTGTGAAGTACAGTACATGTGCTTGCATACGATGCTACGGTCAAATATGATGCTACGGCGGTATGGCACGAGCCCGTCCCCACCCGCTCTGGGACCATCGATGATGGGTTGTGCCTGGCTGCTGCGCTGTTGAATGTATGTACAGATTCCTGTAAAGGTGATTGCGTGCGATGCAACACTCACGCATGCTGGCAACCCAATCCGCTCCCCCCTTTGCTTTTTATTGATGACGCGACTCTTATGGCCGTGCTGTCGAGCAGGCCGCTCGTGTTTAGTATGGAATTTTGTATTGTATACTACGAAAGCAAGCATGTACAGTTGTACACTGGCAATCCCATCTGCAGGCACGTCGGCTTACCCCAAGATGAGTTGCGCCAGTTTCTTGTGAGGCACGGCACGGTACAGGTGCCTGCGTCGAACGGACAGGATCTTGGTTGCTAAGATTTATCTCCAGAAACCTGATGCTAAATCTAAAACACCTGGTGTTTTAGATTTAGCATCAGGTTTTTGGAGATAAATCTTAGCAACCAAGATCCCGTCCGTTTCGGCTCTGCTCTCACAGATGATGAGGTATGCCTGGCTCCTGTGCAGTGATGATGAGGTACGATGAGGTACGCCTGGCTCCTGTGCAGTGATGATGAGGTACACGGAGGTATGCATGCCTCCTGTACAGAGATGTACTATGAGGTGCGACAGGCTCCTATGCAAAGATGATGATGTATGGTGAGGTAGGCCTGGCTCTTGTGCAGAGATGATAAGGTACAATGAGGTACACCTGGCTCCTGTGCAGAGATGATGAGGTATGCTGAGGTACAATGAGGTATGCCTGGCTCCTCTACTCGCTGCTCCTTTGCATAAGAACTTATTTGAACCCAAAAATAACTTTAAAAAAAAAGGAAATGGCCGAGTCATATGGGACGATCATGGCCCGTTCCACACAACCTCAGGGAAGGTGCTGTGGAGTGGAACAACCAAGAGCAATGAGGGCTGCATGGTGGCGGTTGCCTGAACAGGACGTGAATAACCGGCGGCACTTGCTCCGCCTGTGGCTGTCTCCACGCGTGGACCGCCCCCTGCCTGACGTGTACAAGTGGAGCGGCCCCAACAGCTCAGTCAAGCCAGGATTCCGCGGAGGCATAGAGGTCCACACCTCCCTCACGGTCCCCCTGGAGGCTGAGTGAGCGGGTCAAGGGCCGAGGGAGTTCCCTGAGAACACTCTCGAAGCCTCGGGCAAGGAGGCTCGCGCTTCCCGGTGGCCTCGAGGTTGTAACGCTTTCAGCCACTTCCTGGAGCACATCGATCATATCTAAGTATCGATATCTTGCGTTTTGAAATCTTTGACATAGACGTCTTTCCCTTTTTTCCTCAGCACGACATCTTCCCTTGAGATTACTTATTGCGGTTGTTCAACCAACCTTCCGCAACAGTCTGTAAATAAGTAGCAAGGTTTTCCCTAATATCCTTCTACTGTGCTGCTGATGCGGTAGGTAGCGGAGGGTACCTTCTGGATTTTGCTTCTGACGCGGTCACAACTCCAGCGTTACGCAAGTGCAATGCTGCTCATTTAGGTCGCTCGTATAATTATGCAGTCACGAGGACAGCGTACCTCTGTATTGTGCTGCTGACGCGGTCTATTGTACAGCATACCTCGTGAGTTGTGCTGCTGACGCGGTTACAAATATAGCGTCTCATGTGTAGTGCAGTTGATTGCGGTCAATACTACACTAATGCAGTCACTAGTACAGCGTCCCTCAGGTACTGTGTTACAGATTGGGGCCCTTGTACACTCATGCAGATATTAGTACAGCTTCCCACGCGTACTGTATTGCAGATGTGTATCACATGGACGCACATGCAAATGTACTGACATGTCGACGCATCCGCGCAAGCGTACGGTTATAGACATACGCATTGGACAAATGAATGTTTGAAACAACCCGCCTTCACAGGAGATTGTCAGAAGAGCAAGCATGTTGGCAGCGTCTGTCCTGTGTTACGTTGGTGATTTGGCAGGGTTCATTATCGGGAGAACTTTCGATGAAGCGAGAATCTTAACCAGACACATATGTTTATTCATATGTATTGTTCATGTGTATTCATATGTTTATTCATGCATGTTTATTCAACCAGCAAGGGACATAGACCGGACCAGGCATGTCTAGTAACCGCCCCCACTAAAATACAATGTAATCCAAACACGCATTGGAAATGGTCTTGAGAAAGTCAGGCATACGTCGAGAAGCTTGCAAATCGGTTGCATCAGTGTGTATCATCCCTCGGTCAGTGATCCCGTCGTGTATTGTTACATAAGTTCTTCCAGCAAACCTGACTTTCCGTCTGTGATCAACTTGATAATTAATTGCTTTCAGTTTAGGCCTTTGTTTATTATAATCACAGAAGAGGAAATCACCCCCCGCACCACAGAAGCCAGCGCTGCTGGCATAGAAACAGCAACCCGCGTAACCTAAACTCGAACGCCAAACCCCCCATAATGTAAGCGCGCCGCCAACTGCCACCCGACAGCCCGGGCAATCGCAACGCTGATTCGCCGATGCATAGAAAACCAGACAAGGTCTTCATCGCAACTAGCGCCTGATTAACCATGCCTTGGAGCCGCTTCAAGAACTCCTCCGCCGCCGAATCCAACCCCCCCAACGATTCAAAAGCAAAGGGGCGGAAAACGACACCGGGGGGGGGGCTTTAGAATTAAGAGTGAAGCTTATCCTAACCGCACACCAGAAATCGTGCATGCAGGAACGCGGGATCTAGGGGGGGCTTTGTTTAGAAGCTTGGCCCTAGTCAGGCGCTTGATCCCTCCTTGCCTGTGGTTTGCTGCTTTCCCACCCCTCATTCTGTTCTGCTCGTCCTGCAATGCTTTCTTAGAGGGCATGTTCCGTATCTGTCAGTGCTTCGGTTCTCGTGTGCTCAAATTTTCATCTCATCATGCCCAAGGGGCTGTGTAGATGTTTTCCTCTTCGAGCTGTTGCTTGCGTCGTCATTCAGGCTTTTGCATTCCGTTCCAATGTCTTGGGGTTTGTGGAAGCTACTCCATCTCATAATCCTTCAGTGGCTAGGCAGACGTAATTTTCTTCTCCTTTACAACGTGGGAACAAAAAGGCTAGCCCAATGTGCCAACGACCCGAACCCAAATGTTTCAAGCTGCAGGTCACGCCCCACGAGCAACCTGCTGCCCCACAGCGGCTGCAACAATGAAACTGACCCGACGCATGACAAAATATCCCACCAAATTTTTCCTGTGCAATGATAGCCTGGTTCAAAAGTCTTTGCAACAAGGCCAGCACATCAGCATGCACCCCCCGCCCCCCCAATTTCAAATGAAAAGGCATGGAAGGCCACAAGCCGTTGTTGACACGCCAGCAAGACAACATGGCTAGTCTGCTGGTCTTAGGCAGCACAGCCCCACACGGCACGAAGTGCTGCATATTGTTTTTATTGAGTGATGATGAGCGAACAATGTCGATGATGAGCGAACAATGTCGATGAAAAGGTCGCGACCTTCTTCCCACGCATGGAAGCGGAGTTCTACGCGACAGCGCTCCTGACCAGGGAGAGGTGTCGAAAAGCCTGCTTTCCGGGTGACGCGCTGCGAGCAGAGGTAAGGACAGCGTCGAGACCGTTGTGAACGGAGTAATGCCGGCCAATCATTTCCACATCCTCCTTTAAGGTGCAGTGAACATCATGGTCGCCCTAGACATCCCCTTCTTGCAAGCAACACGGACATTGGGATCCATGATGGAAGATGGGGATTAAAAGCCGGTATTGAAGGTGGCACCGCTGCATGAGCCCAACGCTAACAGATCGACTCGACTGTTCTTATTGCTGACTTACAGGGATACCAAAAGGAAACTGGGAGTGTTGATCGGTTGAAAGGTGAGGGAGGGGAGGTGGGCGCGTGACGGGCCATTTGTTAAGCTTCTACTACAAGAGGGAACTTGTTCTTGAGGCCCTGATGTCCATGTCTTTAACAAGGGATCTTGTGCTTTAAGGCCCAAGCGTAGCTCTGCCAAACGTCGCCCCTTTTACAAAGCAAAACAAGAAATGCAATGCAAGCCAAGCACTGCTCCGTAGCACATCAGTGGTATAACTAATACTTAGCTGTGCAAGCCAACTATGGTAGTGGGCTCTCGAAGTCGTGGCGTTCCGCATCGAGGCATCGCCATTGAATCGTGCCCCTGGATTCCAGGTTTCAAAAGAAGACATTGTTAATTTCTTCTCATTAATTGGGGTCGTCGTCGATGTTAAGCTGCTGGGACCCATCACAAACTCGTTAGGCTATGCGCTGATCGAGTTTTCTTACACATTCTCGCTGAAGTGGCATACTTCATACTTTATTTCTTACACATTCTCGCTGAAGTGGCATACTTCATACTTTAAAAATGCTCTCTATGTTGTAAACACCCAACTAAATGTG
Source organism: Botryococcus braunii (assembly GCA_002005505.1). Taxonomy (NCBI): domain Eukaryota; kingdom Viridiplantae; phylum Chlorophyta; class Trebouxiophyceae; genus Botryococcus; species Botryococcus braunii. The sequence goes on from KV908381.1 coordinate 308,598, forward strand.
CAAGTACGACTGTGCTTCAGTATCATGAGCAGATCAAGGCAGGCAGTGGTTGCAGCTTGGCCGGTTCTCATAAGTTCCCACTCCGTGCGGTGAGGAAGCAATGCAACTTCACGTCAGCTTGATTACAGGGGTACATCTGTGTAAAAAGCTGTCGTGAAGTTGCATTGCTTCCTCACCACACATGCGTAGGAACATATGAGAACCGGCCAAGCCGCAACCACTGCCTGCCTTGATCTACTCATGATACTTAAGCACAGTCGTACTTGCACATTTAGTTGTGTGTTTACAACATAGAGAGCATTTTTAAAGTATGAAGTATGCCACTTGAGCGAGAATGTGTAAGAAATAAAGTATGAAGTATGCCACTTCAGCGAGAATGTGTAAGAAAACTCGAAAAAACTCGATAAAACTCGAGAAAACTCGATACAAAAAACTCGACGACAAAAAACTCGACGACAAAAAACTCGACGACAAAAAACTCGATACAAAAAACTCGACGACAAAAAACTCGACGACAAAAAAC
>KV908381.1:314120-374120 GCA_002005505.1 Botryococcus braunii
TGCTGAGAGTGGGTGGCGCCTAAATCGGAGCTCACTAGACTGTGAATGGCGAAGAAGCGGACAAAGCAAACAGCCAGGAAGACCACCAACCTCAACGTTCCAGCGCGCTTGAGATCAGGACCTCCGTCATACAACGAACTAATCAGAGAAGGAGGACAACGTGGAGACCGCAATCCTGACGAGAGAGCCTTTATCGTCAAAGACTACATCTTTCACCTTCACGTTGGCTGTCCGTTAGCTCAACCCACCTGGTTCAGAAGTAAGATCTTGCTGCTACCTTGCGAGTACTGGAGTTATAAGACAACTGGGGAATTATGACTTCCAAGAAGAAAGGATCATCAGCTAGTGGAGCATCAACGTCAAGCAGTGAACCAGCCTCATCCACACCCATCAGAGAACCGTGTACTCCCAGCACCTCAAGAGGCAGCGGAGATGAGCTGCCCAAGATTATCCCAACAAATGTCAAGGTACACATAAAACTGAAGGAACGGGGGACAAATATTATTGTTTGGAAGAATGCATTTTTGGCAGCAAATGAGTCAAAAGGGTCTTTGCCTGCCATCCTGGAGGCTATGCCTGGTACAGCACATGACGCAGCCGCAATGTTACTGATTTATGAGTCAGTCCCAGAGGAATGGCTGGGACCTCTGTCTAATCTGCCCTCTGCTTATGATGCATATGAGTTCATCTGCAGAAAGTTTATTGGTGGATATAATATCGAGGCCAATGCAGATTGGCTCCAAGAAATGAGCCAGGGAATGAAACATGACGAGACGATTTCGCAATATGTCAACAGAATGATCAACCTGAAGGCATGCCTTGACAGGAACAACCATGCTCTACTGGATGCACACGTTGCAACCCAGATTGTGCAGGGCTTGCCTGATGCAGCTAAAGAGCCAGGAATGATCACAACTGCTGCAGCACAACCCCTGGAGAAGCTGGCTGGACTTCTGCGCAACACAGCAGCTGCAGTGGGTTTTGATGAATATGCTCCTCGCCAACCAAGGGTTTTGGCTCTTGGACAAGGCTCCAGTGGAGCCAATACCCCACCAGCTGCCAGTGCAGTCCATCAGCAGGCCCAACCAACTGTCTCTGAGGCCAAGTCCGAGACTAAGGGCATCTGCAACTACTGCAATAAGAAGGGGCATTACTGGAGGGACTGTCGAAAGAGGAAGCGGGACGAGGAGACCCAACGGAACGTAGTGGCAGCGGTCCAACAATTGCAGGGAATGTGGCCACAGGGACCTCCACATATGGGTGGCCCACACCCTCCTGCAGCCCAGCTGGCGCACCCTGGACTGGATGCCTTTCCGGCATGGTTCCAACCCCCAGCTCCCCCACCTCCACCACCTGGAGGTATGCCATACATAATTTCCCTCAACATCCTGAAGACTCCTGTCAGAAATTCGTCTCTGCAATCCTGGCTGGTGGACAGTGGAGCATCTGTACATCTGGTGAATGATGTGACCCTACTACATAATCCAACTGTGCATGCCAAACCCATCCCATTACATCTGGCCACTTCAGATGCCACTGGAGGAATTGTAGCATCAGGCTCTGTCTGCATCCTCAGTCGAGTGGGAGTTCCCCTGTGGATACATCATGTTCAGTGTGTTCCTTCTGCAACCTCAAACATACTGTCAGTATCTGCAGCATTGCGGGATGGGGCAGTCTTTCGCACAGATGATGTTGGAGCGTTCACTGAAGTCTGTGGTCCAAACAGCTGGAGGTCTCGGATCAGTGCAGAGAAAGGGCTATTTTATATTCATCAAGTTGTAGCTCTGAGTCCCAGTGTTAACCACAGAAGAATTTCAGCTGCTGTGAAGTCCAAAACCCCCACCCAAAACTCACACAACTGTGCCAGACGATACCTCTGGCATAGCAGAATGGGACATCCAGGTGAAACATGGATGCAGCGCCTAACCAATGAGGACCTGGTCTCGGGACTTGATACATCCCTATGTCCCTGCTCCAATTGTCCAGTCTACTGTGAAGCATGTATTGAGGGAAAGACGTCTCGGCCTCCATTTGGAATAAGCAGTAGACCAGCTGTTGAACCACTTGACAGAGTACATATTGACACTGTGGGCCCCATTTTTCCTGCTGCAGTAACTGGTGAACGTTACTGGGTGACTGCTTTGGATGAGTCATCTCAGTTAAAGGCGGTCCTGCCTGTGAAGTCCAAAGATGCCATCAGTGCTGCTGTGAGGGACCTCATTCTATACTGGCAGACCCAGAAGAAAACCAAAGTGAAGTGTGTCCGGTGTGACCGTGGAACTGAATTTCTGAATGCCACGTTCAAAGAATTTTGTGCATCCCAGGGGACTAAATTGGAGACCTCAGCTCCTTACACCCCGCAACAGAATGGAGCGGCTGAAAGAGCCAATCGCACCCTCAAGGAACGTACCAGGACTCTTCTGGCTTTTGCAGCTGCCAGTCCAACGTTGTGGAAGGAGGCCCTGGAAACTGCATGCACCCTACTGAACATGGGTCCCAGTACCGGGAGGGACCGCACGCCATCAGAATTATTTTTTGGCTACAAACCAAATGTAACCCCACTGCGTACCTGGGGTTGCTTGGCCTTTGTGCACATTCCTGATGTCCAGCGCTCTGTGTTTTCCCCTAAAACTGTGCCAGGGATGCTTACTGGTTACTCAGCCTCCTCCAAAGCCTATCGGATCTATGTGGGAGGGGGTATCTGGAAGGAGAGCAGAGATGTGGTTTTCGTGGAGCACCTCAGGGGAGCCTCTCGGGTTGGCATGAGCGTTTCCTCAACACAGTCTACAGAGTTTCTGTGTCCTGAGCCCTCTGCAAGTGACACTCCCCCAGTCTTTCCCGGCACCTCCCCTGGCACAACCAACATCAGCCTTGAGACAGATCTTGATGACCCACACAGTGAGCCTGAGTACCTGCCAGCCTCCAGCAACCTCCCCACACAGCCTGTTACAGGACCCCCCAGTGAGGCTGAGCCCGAGCCTGAATCCAGAAGACTGTGTGACCCAGTGGAGATGGATCAAACCCTGGAGGCAGTACAGGACTTAGCCAGAGGAGTGAGACAGGACTCCCACCTTCGACCGCAGATGGAGCGAGCCCAGGAGGTCCTCAGACCAACTAGGTCTGATTGCCGCAACCACCAATTGGATGGCCTGACCCGGGCTCAACGACACGAACAACGCACTGCCGCCAAAGACCTCCTGCTGCCACAGGAGAAGGGAGAGAGCAGAGAGCGAGAGGGGTTGACTGAATATGACTCTCTGTCACAGGGACCAGGGGAAGTGCAGCTAGAGGGTGATTCACATGAGGGGCATGAATTGCATGTGAGTGCAGTGAGGGGGCAGCTACATGCAAAGCTGCAAATGGTCCCGGGGAGCTGAGCAGTATGGGTGGGTCTTGTTCAGTGACTGAGAGAAATGTAAGAGATGTGACCATGCAGAGTTCTTCTGGCAACCCGTCCAGTCAGAGCACTCCTGGACGGGACTGTGGTGGCAGCCACCGGTCAGAGGAAGCATCATATGCTTTCTCTGCACCAGCCAAACATGATTGTGAGCGGGAGACAGGATCTGCATCCTTGACTCCATGTAAGGGACGAGAGGAGGAGGTGAATCAGGAGCACAGACATTGTGGAGACAGACCAAATTACAAGTGCTCACTGAGAGGTACCTGTGCCTGGGAGAGTGATGTCAGAGATGTGAGGTCACTCCCAACAGTGACATGCAGTCGGTCTGAGAGGCATGTGGATCACATAAATCAGGGGAAGTATGCAGACACTCTGCCATATCCCGATGTTGCTTGTGAGAGACCTGAAGAGTCTGAACTCTTGCAGGCATGTCAGAGTGTGTCTGAGGAGGTGAATCGGAAGTCTGGACAATGTGAAGGGATTCCAAATTACAAAGACTGTCCGAGAGGTACCTGTGCATGGGAGGATGATGTGAGGGATGAGCAGAGTAACTTGTGCAAAGCCAAGTGTGAGTCCAAGCGAGAGCGTGCTATGAGAGAGCATTCTACTTCTACTGGAGAGCCTGTGATGTGTAACTCAGCGAGTGTCAGTGGAAGAGTAGTGGGTTCTGGACAAAGTGAGAGAAAATCAGGCAATTCAGAGGAAAAGCACACAGGTGTCAGATTTGGGAAAATTCACGTTCCCTCTAATTTGAGAGAAGCACAGATGTCTCCCCAGTGGGAATACTGGAAGGCAGCTATGCAGGAAGAGCAAAATTCTCTAGATACTCATGAGGTCATGGAGTATGTTCCGAGACCTCGTGGACATAAGGTTATTCCAGTTCACTGGATATTTTCAGTGAAAATGGATGCACATGGCAATGTTGTGAGATTCAAGGCCAGATTAGTGGCACAGGGATGCAGACAAATCCCTGGAGTGGATGTGATGGAGGTCTTTGCTCCTACTAGTAGCTATGGAGCTAGAAGAGCTCTGCTTGCTGTTGCTGCAAGAGAGGGCTGTGAAATTCATCAGGTGGACGTTAAGACCGCCTTTCTGAATGGTGAGCTCGAGGAGGAAGTATATGTAACGCAACCTCCTGGCTTTGAGAATGGTGATAAGAATATTGTGTGCCGATTGAGAAAGGCGTTGTATGGCCTGAAGCAGGCTCCACGTGCCTGGCACAAAACCCTGAATGACAAACTTGAAGTCATGGGGTATGAGGTGTGCAAGAGTGATGCGGGAGTGTATGTGAGATGCTCTACTGATGGAGGAAAGTCCTATGTGCTGATCTATGTTGATGATCTTCTGATAGTTTCCAAGGGCATGTCAGAAATCGAGAGAGTGAAGGGACTTCTCAAGAAAGAATTCACCATCCATGATCTTGGGGAAGTGAAGGATTTCTTGGGATGTCAAGTGATGAGAGATAGAGATAAAGGGCTGATCACCCTGAGTTGCATCCCTAAAATCGATGCACTTGTAGAGAAATTTGGCTTGGATCTTGAGTCAGTGGGACCTGATACTCCCATGACAAAAGATTTCGTAATGTCCCAAAGGCCTGCACCGAGAGATGGGAGCGACAGCATTGGTGCTGGCAGTCCACTACCTCCAGGTCACCGTTACTGTGAGTTAGTAGGGTCTCTTCTGTATATAGCCAACACCACACGTCCCGATATAGCTCAGGCAGTAGGTGTATTGTCTCGTTATCGCATATCTCCCACCACAGCACATTGGAATGAAGCCATCCGTGTGTTGAAGTATCTGAAAGGAACCCGAGATTTGGTTCTAACTCTCGGAGGGGGGGAGATAGAGCTAGAAGGCTATGTGGATGCCGACTATGGAGGTGATCAGGATCATCGCTTCTCTACCACTGGCTTTGTCCTCACTGTGTTTGGAGGAGCAGTAGTGTGGGGAAGTAAAAAGCAATCTGCTGTTGCCACTTCAACAGTGGAGGCTGAATTCATGGCAGCAAGTGCTGTTGTGAAGGAAGCAAATTGGCTGAGAGGTTTCCTGGAGGAAATTGGAGTGTTACCGTGGATAGTGAAGATTCATTGTGACAACCAAGGGTGTATAAACCACCTGAGGAATCCGGTGTACTCCAAACACACAAAGCATATTGCAATTAGCTGTCATTTCGCACGTGAAGCTATTGCAAAGGGGCAGGTTGAATTCAAGTACATTCAATCTGCTAGAAATGTGGCTGACATTTTTACCAAACCACTAGTTAGACAAGTGTTTCTGGGACATCGTAACTCACTGGGACTGGCCAAGTTTCTGTGAGGTAAAGGCAAGGGGAAGTGTTGTGTTAATTAATTTTATGCCTTTCCCTCAGAGGAGTAATAATGGCAAGTCTCCGTATGAAGACAATACCAATTAGGAAAGAGAGGCAGAACCCTGAGTTCTGCCAGGCAATACATGCATTTGAACGAAGACTATCATAACGCAAGTTACAGACACGTTTGTAGAAAGGAGGCATATGGGGCAAGCACGGATAGGGAAGGCACTTGGTTGGAACTATAGTGGCACTCCGGGTGCCTATCAATCAGTTGCTAACCAGTCCTTGACTTGTATATGTCCGTGCCTACTTAACAACGCACAAGTAGGAGGACATCGTCTAACACCCTCCGTGCCGCCACCATGCAGGTGACTTAATCCTTATTGTATTCCTGGATTTAGCACTCAGATGAACATTGTTAGAACATGTTAGACATATAGAGTTGAGTTTAGCTCATCGGACAAAGTAATGAACACGACCTGGGTGAGAGCAGGTTAGGCGTGTTTGAACTGCGTCACCTTGTTAGGAGAGATGAGAGATATTGTAACACTTGGTTGGAACTATAGTGGCACTCCGGGTGCCTATCAATCAGTTGCTAACCAGTCCTTGACTTGTATATGTCCGTGCCTACTTAACAACGCACAAGTAGGAGGACATCGTCTAACACCCTCCGTGCCGCCACCATGCAGGATACGCCAAGCCCAGAATATTTCAGTTAGTTCATTATATAGTGCTCAGCTGTGGGCACACACGTCCTCCTCACTCTGGGTATCTTTACGGTTCATGCATGGCACCCATCCCCCCGTCTACTTGGGCAATGTCTATATCCCCCCCTCTGGGTCTCCGTTACTTCAGCCTGTCCCTGTCGCCGCTCGTTACAATGAGCTCTATGGGGTTTTGTCATCCCTGGACGGTTGTGTCTTTGTGGGGGGTGACTTCAATGGACACATTGCATCTGTTTCCACATCTTCTTCGGCCGATTTAGGCCGCTTCTGTGGTCAAGATACTAGTGGCCGCCAACTTGTCAAATTGGCTGATCAGACTGCGTTAGTTATTTGTACAGGCTGTGTCTCAGGTGACTTGCATGCTCCTCCCACCTATAGGGCCACCGCCCGTACCTCTGCGACTAGGCCAGACCATATTTTGGTTTCCTCGTCTCTCCATGCCTGTATCCAGTCTGTTACGGTCGCCACTGAGTTGAAGGGTTCTGACCATTATAGTATTGTCATGAACTAAAGTTACATTTGATCTTGTTTTTGCAAACAAGAAGTAGATCGTACGGCACTTGTACTGCACCTATTTGCAAGTACAACTATGGTACCGTATAATGTCTGCTTTGTAGTACACTGAGTCCTGACTTGTGATATGTCACTTCACTTAAAACAAATAAGCCAATCATACCACTAGACCACGTTGGACTCCCGAGCTGAATTGTTCAATTCTTGCTTAACCGCAATCAATAAGTAGTAGGCAGGTTCTGGCTAAACATGTCTTGACCACCAGCTCCAAAACAAATAGCAAATGCTACTGGGATAGCTAATCCCAATTGAATTGTCAGTAATGCGTGAAGGTTGAAAACCAGCAGGTTTTGATGTATAGCAATGACTGGTGCTGCTACCTGGTTCTGGCAGCACAACTTGCTCCATTTACTTCTCAAAAGTGCAGTCTCTCTTCCCTCACAGCAAGGCATATGTGCTTCTGCACAAAACAAAGGACTTCTGAATCTCACACAAGTCTCTCAAACAGCTGTGGTAGCTATATCATCAACTTCACTCAGCATGGCTGTCTCAGGCTCACAAACAACATCTCCCATGACTTCTGCCATCTTCCTGGCCTTGGCCGTCTTGCGAGCCGCACGAGTTCTTCCTCTGCTCTTCCTTTTCTTCTTCTTGGTGGTTGCATCTTCCATCTGCCCTTCTCCCTCACTATCTGTTTGGGCGTCAAGCAGATCTTGCCCCTGGACCATCCCCTTTTCTTCACAAGTAGTTCTTCTCACAGCAGTATTCTCACAGTAGTTAGCTCAGCCGCAACCCAGTAATTGCCCAAGTCTGTGAATAATCAATAGAATCGTCGCTCCCAGTATGATCAACACGAAGGGAGCTTTTGTGGCAGGCGAGCTTATCTATGCCCGCGAGACTGCTGCCCCACGTGATTGCCGTACCATGCAGTCACGTGGATTACCAATACATTATATGTCATAACTAAGGCTATGACATATATGTCATGAACTAAAGGGGTGGCCCACCTCCAGGTCACCTATGCCAGATGTCTCAAGTGAGACATTGACATTCTGATATATATGGTCAAATGTCTTCATGAGTATCCTCATATACTTCTGCACGTCCTTCACATGCGTCCTGGCCGTTTGGTAGCGGCCTGGCTGTTGCAGGAAATCTTGTACAATCACCCTATTGCTGTGGCCATTCAACTGAGCTAGCAAAGTAGCAACGTACTGAGCTTTCTCTGCTATCTGACACTGTCTTAAGGTGATGTCAAGAGTTCTTTTCTCTTCTGGAACCACTACAGGAGGTGTCTCTACCACAGCCGGGACGACTTCGGACGGCACATCCGTCGTCGGTTCGGTTACGTCCATACGTAACCGATGCAGCTAATCGCAATGATAAAACAAACAAAACAAATGAATGAATGACCAGTCTCTCACTCTCTCAATCCCAGCCCCCATCCCAGATCACGACCTAGATCCTGTCGAGTCTTCTGGAACATTGGCGCAAGTGCCAAAAAGGACGAAAGATGAAAGAATGGCGCAAGTGCCAAAAATATATCTAAGATAAAGACTTGGCGCAAGTGCCGATAATAATCTCAAATAAATCTGTGGCGCAAATGCCAAATGAAAGACAAAAAGCCAAGGGGGAAGCCCCTTATTGGAAAATAAGGTACAACTAAGGTACAGGTCTGTCTGCAAGCCAAGGGGGAAGCCCCAAAGTGCTGCAGCAACCTGAAAAGCATGGGGGAAGCCCCAAAAACATGACCTGTGGGTATTGCAAACCTGTAGCTGTCTGCCATCCCAAGATCCAGCTGCATAAAACAAAATTGGAGTCCAGGTACCTGCACTGAGAGAGTACTACTACTGCCCCCACATGTCAGTGTTCCAGCTCCACCAAATGTCCCAACTCCACCTGTTCAAATATTTCATACTGCACGATGGCTGCTTGGTGATTGTTTTCAGGAAAATACTTCAGGGGAAAATGTAAATTTGTAATCCCTGGAAGTATGCACTCTCCCCCCCCAATCACGAAGCGGTTCGTGATATTTGACAAGGTGTGAGGTATGTCTTTTGAAATGTTTCCTTTCCTTGAAACGTGTTTGGCCAGTTTCAAGGACTGCTATGGTTTTGGTGTCATTGATGCTAACTATTTTGAAGGGACCTTTGAGCCCAGTTTGTAGTGGACCAGCAATGTTTGTGACTTCCAAAACTAAGTCCCCAACCTCCAAATCAGTGCACTTTCTTTTGCCACGCAGTTTATGGGCTTGACCCACAATGTTTTTGTGCATTGCGTTGTCCAATGCACGTGCCACTCTGTCATACTGCTCTTGCAATTTGTCTTGTAACTTGCACACGTGATGTTCAGGAGAAAGGGCCTCTGCAACATTTACAAGCACATCTCTTACAGCCAAAGGCAATTTAGGAATATACCCATACAACATTTCAGCTGGAGAGAGATTACATATCGACGTGTGTTTGCGCGACATGTATGCTTGATGCACAGTGGGCAAGGACGAAGTCCAATCAGTGGGAAAGTCATTGTAATGCTTAGTCAACATTCCCTTCACGGTTCTAACCAAACGTTCAACCACACCATTGGCAGATGGGTGATTGGGCGAGATCTGGATGTGATAGATTCCCAGTCTCGAAAGCATGTGAACAAATTCAGCAGAAAACTCATGACCATTATCAGACGTGACTACAGCAGGTACACCATATCTACAAATCCATGCATTGTAAAAGGACTTAGACACTGACAAGGGAGTTTTATTTTCAACGGTAGCAAACTCCGCAACTTTGGTAAAGTAATCAATCATGAGCACAACCCAAAGCTTTTGCTTGTCGTGTCTGCCATTTTTATCCTTCGCGAGCATGCGAGGAATCGGACCAAATAAGTCAATGTGAATATGATCCATTGGTCCGAACAGGGCAGGTTTTTGTAGCCGTGGTGGCTCAGGCAGTGAAGCTCTGAGCTTCTGACATGGTTCACAAGTACGAACAAACAAGTCAACATCAGCCTTTATGCCAGGCCAATGAAAGTGCATGTGCAAAACAACAAGAGTTTGCGAGACACCAGGATGAGCAAGGACATCATGAATCATAGCAATAATGTCCCATCTGTACACGACAGGAGGGCAGACCAGCCAACGTGAGGGCTTACCGCGAATTTTCTTGTAGACCATAAGCCAGTCAGTGATGGACGGGTGCTGCGCAAAGAAGGACCCTCTCCTTCTGTATTCTGCTGCAAGTTGGGGAGGAAGATTGACCAAAAGGTCTAAGTTATGCTCACTCTGAATATAATCCAAGAATTCCTGATCTCTGTAAGGATCAAATCTGTGGCATACTAAAGGTGTCTCTGCATTTCTGAGCTCAGCAATCTTCAGTTCACCCCCCTTGCCTAAGTACGGGTCACAAGCTGGACAAAACCAGCAACCTCCTGGAACTACAGATCGAGGTGGAAACAAGCATCTCAAGTGGAAGCAACGATTACAGCCATCACACAGGACAATGTTGTCGTCCCCCTGTGGGAACCCGCAAATGACACAAGGCACGGAATCCAAATCCTTTTGCTTGGCAGGGTTGGTTTCCCACACAGGTGCAGTGGCATAAACGTGAACAGCTTCAGAATGCACGCAACGAGACAAACAATCAGCAACAAGATTCTCTTCCCCCTTCTTGTATTTTATTTCAATGTCGAAGTCTTGCAGGCGTAACGCCCACCGCTCCAACTTGGAGTTTGTGTGTCTTTTGGAATTCAAATACACAAGGGGTGAGTGATCAGTGTATGCAATGAATCGTCTGCCATGCAGAAAAGGACGAAACTTCTCACAAGCCCATACTAAGGCAAGACATTCACCTTCAGTGGGGGAGTAATTCCGCTCTGCATCCTTTAACAACTTTGAAGCAAACGCGACAGGATGATCAAAGTGCGTGTCAGGGTCAGGTTGACTTAACACAGCACCAATAGCAGTTTTAGACCAATCTGTCGTTAAAACAAAAGGAAGCTTGAAATTGGGAGCACGTAAAACAGGTTCAGAAGCAAGGCGATGTTTCACTTCATCAAAGGCAAGTTGGCACTCAGGGCTCCAGGCAAAGAAAGATGTCTTTTTCAAAAGGCGGGACAAGGGTTCAGTGATCCCAGCAAAGTTTTCCACATAAGTACGATAATAACCAGCAGCCCCTAATACTGACCTAGTGCCGGATACATCTCTCGGCTCTGGCAGATTTAGTATAGCTGCAACATTGTCAGGATCTGGACGTAAGCAACCATCCCCAACCACGTGTCCCAATGTCTTCAGATACTTAGCACCAAAAATGCACTTGGGCCGCTTGAGTTTGATTTTATGCAAGGCAAGCTTCTCAAATGTGTCTCGAATATGTTTTACGTGTTGTTCCCAAGTTTCGGAAAACACATGTACATCATCTAAGTATGCATGAGAAAATAAGGAGGAGCCTAACACATTATCCATCAGCCTTTGGAATGTACTGGATGCATTTTTAAGTCCAAATGGCATTCTCAACCACTCAAACTTGCCTTCATGGGTCATAAATGCAGTGTATTTCGAGTGTTCAGGATGCATAGACACTTGCCAAAAAGCAGAAGCTATATCCATGGCAGAAAAGTATTTTGCAGGGGCCATTTTACGTAACATAGCTTCAATCAGAGGCAAAGGATAAGGATCTGACACTGTACATGCATTCAAGGGTCTGAAGTCAATACAAAGTCTGAGCGAGCCATCTTGCTTTTTCACAATGACAGGCGCGGACACCCAAGGCGACATCGAAGGACGAATAATGCCTAACTCCAACAACATCTTCACTTCACCAGACAGGAACTCTTTTTCCTTTTCTGAATAAGTGGACATGTTTCGAAATTTGGAAGGTGGATAAGATTCAGGTCGCAGGTTGATTTGGTGACAAATATTAGGGTCCGAGATACACCCCAAATCATCCTTGCCTGAACTAAACAAGTCAGAAAATTCTTCAAGCAACATTTCAATGTCCCTCCTCTTACTGTCATCAAGTTCTGACAGCTGAGGCATCACTTTTACTTCACAAAGGCGGGGACAAGAATCAAGCAAAGTGTCGTCCGGCTCTATCTCATGCATAGCAGCAAGTGTGGAGGAAAGAGGGGCTTCAATGGGATCACCCTCAAAAACGGTTGAGTTTCTCAGCTGCAATGAGAATGGCAGAATGGCACTATCCACCTTGCAGGATCTCATCAAATCATTAATCTCATCAAAATCAATGAGCCCGTCCGGGACGCGGTGCTCATATGTACAGTCGTTGAAAATACACTCGAAAAACATATCCATGATTAAGATAAAAAGACGTAAGTCGTAGAAAAAGTCCTGCAGGATCCCAGCACACTACGGGGCGACTACCAATGTCATCTTTTTAGTCTTGAATGACAAGTCAAGCAATTGGTAAGTCATATTGGGATCGTGTGTGTCAGGCCGCATAATTTGGTTGCTTGGCAGGCCTATGGCATACTTGGAACGCATGGGCTTTAATTGAACATCATACTGCAACATGAAAGCCCATCCTATAAGGTAATCAATGGCCAAATTGTCAATTACAAGAAAAGTAGCAACATAGTATGCTTTGTCCATGCAAAATATAACATTGTCTAATGCACGGACAGTCATAGTGTGCGACCTTCCATCAGCCATGTTCACCCTAAATGGTTTGATTTTCTTGATGGTATGGGTGAAGAGATGTTGATCAGCAGCAAACGCTTTAGCACTCATAAGATTTACATTACAGCCAGTATCAAAGTGCCCTGTCCTCAGTGCCATGGGCGAGAAATGTGAGGGTACCTTGGCACCGTTTTCTGCAGGCTTCAGAAAAGCGAATTTGAATGCAGGCATGCTAGCTGTTGGAATGAATATTGTGGGTACCTGATTTGTCGCTACTTGTGCAAAGTCTTCCTGCATTGGCTGTGGGACTGATTCTGCAATCTGCATTGCTGGAGTCAACAGTGAGATAATTGGTATTTCCTCAAAATTAATGCCTCTAGATGGAATGTACAAAGAAGGTTCCCTGTACAAAGGTGTCTCAAATGTAGTGTGTGGAGTAGCTGTCCCTGCATCCTGCATAAACATCTCCCCCCCTTGCAGGGGAAGCTCTCTGCCATTGAGGGAACAACTAAATGCAATCTGCTCCTGCTCAGCCATATGGTTTAGCGCAACCCCCATTTCAACTATGACTTTTTCAGCATCCACGGGGCTGGGCTGGAACAGGGCTTCACAAGCATCTGCAAACTTAGGGTATGCAGGGTTTTTGGTAATCCTGACCAGACCAGATAAGGTGGTTGTAATTACAGCTGAAGCAATTCGATTTTCGGGTTGATGAAAGTACTGCGGCGGATGCTGCGCGGGGCGCGGGTCTGCGCGGTCCGCGGGCCTAAAATTTTCCGCCCTATACGGCCTCCTACTATTCAAGGCAAAAACATTAGCAGGTGGATTTTCATGAGACGTTCCAGACATGGGACCTAGTCCCTGCATCATTCCGCACATTACATTACGCAAATCATCAAAGTCATGCACGACTGTACTTGGCTGCGAGACAGGGGGTGTTTCAGACAGGGAGGAAGGGCCAGCATATCTGTCTGGTTGAAACCCTGTAATCTCTCGTGCCTGCTGCAGCAAATCAGAAGCATGATTATGTCTGAGCGCAAGTGCTCGGAGTGCAATGTCTTTCTTGGTCTCAATTGGGGTCATCTGTGCCCCAACATGCTGTGCCGGTGGAGGATTCATGGCTTTCTGCTGCAGCAGATCATGAATGTCCACTGATCAATTCATAAAACGTGGATTCAAATCATGTGAGTCCTGCACAAGTGCTAAAATATCCAGGTGTTCATTAGTCAGCTGGATCTGCGGACTCACAGTAGTTACGACACTACGATTATGTTGTACAGTTCTCGTAGTGATCATCCTATGAGTGGGCAAAACACTCGCATCAACAGCAATATATTCATTAGTGTTGGGAGTTCTTTGCCAAATTGGTTCTAAGGTGTTCATGTACTCTGCGTTAAAGCGAGCCATATGTGTCTCATTCAATGTGTTTGGAGGGTGTTGCAAAACAGGCACAAAGTCAATGAAGGGTTTGACCATTCCATTATCATAATACACTTGTGCTGGCTCTATGTTTGGGCCACTCGGCCAACCTGTATGCTGGGCAGGCTTGGGCAAGTGAGCAGGCCAGTACGGTGGTTTCTCAAAACATTGGAGTGTGGGGTCAAACAAAGCAGCCTTCATTGGCCAACATAAGTCTTTCTGCCTTTCAGCAACACGTGTGGAGTCAGGCAATGGCAGCTTCCAACAGTCATCAGTGTAAAGTGGCACGTTACGGAACGCAGTGGCATGGGGAGGAGGCTCAACCCTAGGAAGGAACGTGACTTCCTGCATCTCCATGGGTACTGGCAACTGTGGCAGTTGTGGCTTACCTGAACTTTTCTGACTGCTCTCAAATGCTGCGCATTCTGCTGGAGTCATGGGACGCTTACCCTTATCAATACTTTTGCTGGCAGCAGCCGTGTCAATGAACTCATAAGCACCAGCTAGCAGCTCCATACCTTCTTTAATCATTGCCTGCACCTGCTTGGTGTGTCTGGGCTTCCTGCCCCTTGCTATCAGAGGTGGCAACCCTGCAGGTGTCTTACTGGCTGGACCTGTCTTGCTTGCTGCCCTAGACTTGCGGATGACTTTCCGCACTGGTGGACTTTTAGGTGCAGACTTGTTAGTACGTAAATTGCTCAAGCAGGAAAGATCTAACTTGGGAAACTGCTCCCCCACAGGTGTGGGAGGACAAGGCAGGACATCACTGACAGTCTTCTCAGCTTGCTGTGGAGTTGATGCAGTCACCGTTCTTTTCCTTTTCCTAACTGGAGCTTGACTCGGAACATAGATAGCAGGTTTACGATTCTCAATTTTCACAGGCATGAAGTCAGGATCTCTTGCACTTACCTGATCTTCCCTGTCAGTATCAGTCTGATCATCCGGAGTCAAATCACAAATGTTCACATCAAGATCCGAATCTTCTTCATCCATATTTAACTGCAACATAAATGAGAAAGGCGATTTCTCTTCGAATGGCTGATTATAATTCGCATATCCCCTGCCATTACTTCGCCCCCTGCCCCTGTACTGGCTCGACCTGTTATCTTGAAAATTCTTCTTGTCGTTTTGATCACCCTGCGAGTTATTGACCTTGACTCCCTGTGCACTGTTAGTCCTCTTCTGACGCAACAGTGTGGCAGCAAACTCAGCATCGGAATCAAGAGCCCATGTGAGCAGGTTGGCAAAAGTGACAGGTTTTGGATTATCCTGAGCTTGCATTGCGACATGCATGGTCTCAAGTTTCAAACGCATGAAGGGCCTGTGATGCTTATCTGTCATATTCGAGATTATCATCTCGTATACCTCTTCCTTGTCTGGCAGGCCGATCCAGTGCTTATGCCCCAAGTCTTTGATCTCGTTCAAGAAGTCAGCAGCTGGCTGGTTCTCTCGCTGCACCTTTGAACGAAGGGCTGCCAAATATCCATGTTGGTCCGGCTTGAAGAGCTTGGTCAGTATCACAAATAGCTCATTCACATCAGTCAGTATCTTGCCCGCAACGTTAGAGTCAATGTTTAAAGCTACCTCATTATTAGCACATGCAGCCTTTTTAACAGCATCCAAAATCTCAGATGGGGTCAAACCTGTACCATCCTGTCTGATGATGAGCCTTACCACCTCAATCCAATGAACAATAGACGTACCTTTTACGAGCGCTGGAAGACGCTCGTTTAACATCTTGCGTCGAGTTGCTCTTTCTTGAGGAGTAGGTCCACTGACTGCTGGTACTGGCCTTGGCTGGCTCACTGCTGCAGTAACTGCTGAACGAATTTGTGCTGACATCTCTGAGTCTTTAATGTTGAGGGCCTTATTAAATGCTCTAACCAAACCTTGAATAATGTGAACTGACTCATTACCAACATCAGCACCCTGTCTTAAGGAATCAGCAAACTTCTGGGCCTCATATGCACCACAACCTCTCTCAATGCTCTGAATCATGGCTGGCACTAAAGCCGCCAGTTCAGGCTCATCTTGTATGATTTGTAACGACTGTGCGATTGGCACAGCACGAGGAGTATCAGGAATGTGTATTGGGTTACGTCTGGTACCTCTTGGGGGTGTCACTACCTCTTCTTCTACAGGTACCTCCATACCAAAGTCTGTCATGCTTCAAACACTGACACAAATCTCAAGCAACACGAGTTACACTATCCCTGCACAGGTCCTATCACTCTAGCAAGTGTGGACAGAAGCTGTGTTTCTCGGTTGTCTAAAATGTGCTCCACCGTCAGACGATTATCATGCGTATGGGGTGTAAGTTTCTTGACCACTCAAAATTTTTAAAATGTTCCGGTTTACAACCTTTGCCTGACACTCTAATGATCACTGCCGCCTTATGCTTACCGGCGTCGTGCCGTTCTTCGAGATTCCACCTGCTCGCAATCCAGTCAACTATCCTCCTGGTTTCAGCCAAAACGTTGAGCCTTCAAACTCAAATACAAATGTCAGCGTACACCACCAATCCTGGGAGAGAGGTCCAAGCGCGGGCGGCTATGCCCAAAAGCACGACACAGAGGCAAACATGCCAATTGAATCCCTGATCTTTACTTCTAATCAAGACTTTAACCTCGCATCTCCCGGTATGGTAGGTCACTTAACAATCGAAACAGATAAGTGCCGGATTCTGATCCGCACAAAAGCTTACTCTCGCAAGAAGGACGGACTGGACTCTAAACAGACGCAGAGCAGATGAAACCTCAGAAATCACAGGCCTTGCGCCAATAAACACTTCTAGGCAAACACAGTATCTCAATCAAAGTGCTTATCAGGCACAAGCGACGGACCTTGGAAACTCCGAGAGGGAGTCCCACCAGGTATGAATTCAAAATGAAAACTCACAAGACACACTTAATCGCTCGTGGGTATATTACACAGCTTCATCCAACAACTTACTTTGAGCTCAGGATAGTGTCGGAATGTAGCGCGCCACTCACCGATCTGCGATGTCCGAAACCAGGCAGTCCGAAACCAGGCAGTCTCGGCAGAGAAAGTAGAGAATTGAGATGTGAGCCTTACAATTGGGAATGTAAGTAATTACAATGACTTTTGGGGCGTAGGATCCCCTGCATACACCTGCTGTAAATGTGTGATGCTCCCCTCGGTGGGCGTCCCCTACCGGGATCTCTGTCACCACTAGGTATACACAACAAACGTGAGGTACTGTGACTCTCACTTCCTAAAACCTCTTGAATGTATAAAGACTGGTGTGCGCCACCGACTGTCGGTGGTGGATAGACCGAAGTACCTCTCACACTACCTAGCCTCAAGCAAAGGACATTGTAAGTAGAAGATTGTCCACACGGCCCCTATACACAGTAACTAAGACTGCTTTAGCGCATAGCATCACAATCTTGATGTCCACGGTTTGTCGGAAAACTTAATATCAAGTCGTTCCCAGGCTATCAATCTGAAGGAAGCTTTTGTGGCAGGCGAGCTTATCTATGCCCGCGAGACTGCTGCCCCACGTGATTGCCGTACCATGCAGTCACGTGGATTACCAATACATTATATGTCATAACTAAGGCTATGACAGTATCACCACCTCCTTTGCCTTACCCATGCGTTGTGCTGCTGTTTCTGACAGTTCGCATTTTGGGTTGCCCCTGCGACAAGTCCATTGGAAAGGGGGTTGTCGTGTAGATTATGTGCGTCACTTGGAGCTTGCTGCTCCCGCCTTGGGTCGTTGTGCTGACTTAGCGTTGGCTGGGCATGTGGAGCAAGCGCTACATACCTTATCCGGGGTTTTAGGCGATGCTGCTCACGCTGCAGACATGCGGCTGCATACTGTTCGGTTAGGTTCTCAGGCTAGGACTCGCCCCCATCAGCCGTTTTATGACCAGGAATGTGTTAGACTCAAGCGGGACTGGCGGCGGGCTGGTCGCCTCCACGGGTTTTCTGCCCCCTTGGTACGTGGACTCGAGCGGCACTACCACTCTTATGTGCGATCCCGTAAACGGGCGTGGCTCATGTCCCAGTTAGAAGAGTGTGTTGCTCTCTTTCATACTTGCCCTCGTCAGTTTTGGCGGACCTTCCGTGGCCATCCCCCTTCTTTGCCCTTGCCCTTACATGACCATGAGGTTTGGAACACTTTCATGTCTGAGTTCACTCGGGGGGATATTGACACCCCGGACGAACCCCTTATGCCCTTGTCGGAAGTGGCATATCCGACCACCCTCGTACCCGACGTATCGCTTAACCAACCCTTCACCTTACAGGAAATGGAGGATGCTCTTAGTGCCTTGCACACAGGGAGGAGTGTTGGGTTTCAGGGTTTTCCCTCTGAATTTCTTCGATTTGCCCAACGGCCCCCGGACCCCCAAACTGGCCGACAGGACCCCCATATCCTGGCACCGATTCTGTTAACCATTGTCAATGCTATGTTTCAGGCGGGGACAATTCCCCCTCATTTCAATGTGTCCCGGGTGGTCCCCGTGTTCAAACCAGGGGCAAAGGACGCTCTGGATCCGGCGAATTACCGCCCTCTTGCTGTCCCTGAACCCTTCATGCGGCTGTACGCCACCCTGTTGAACACTAGGCTTATTCGGCACGTGGAATCCAAGGGGTTGCGCTGTCAGGCCCAAACGGGGTTCCGCCCGGGCTTCTCCACATTGCATCAGCTTTTTGCGATCCAACACTTCATTGACCTTGCTACCAAAGATCACCCCTTATTCTTATGCTCTTTAGATTTAAGTAAAGCCTATGATCGGGTTCCTCGCCCCCTTCTTTGGGAGGCTGTGGGTTCTGCAACCCAAAGCCGATGGTGTTACCATTCACAGATGATGGATGTCGAATGACATGATCACAATCACCGATTTAATGAGCATGCGGAAAGTTCTCAACACAGTTACGAACGCATGCCGAACATAAGGATGCGCAGGTGAGACACATAACAAGCTTGCTTGATAAGCAAGCTTGCTTGGAGAATACTCCATTGAATGTCTATTACAAAGGAAATGCATCGAGACGTGCAAATAAACATATGAACTAAACGTGCACCACTTGACTAGTCTTACCTGCAACCCAAAGCCGATGGTGTTACCATTCACAGATGATGGATGTCGAATGACATGATCACAATCACCTGTACCAGTACTACTTGTCAATGCTTTGGGTTCAACAAATGATTAAAGACTAATTGATACACGCTTCTCACTAGTCGGGGCTTACCGATTTAATGAGCATGCGGAAAGTTCTCAACACAGTTACGAACGCATGCCGAACATAAGGATGCGCAGGTGAGACACATAACAAGCTTGCTTGATAAGCAAGCTTGCTTGGAGAATACTCCATTGAATGTCTGACCTGCTGCCCCGATCACGAAGCCATAAACCAGACTTGTTGACCAATCTAATATACGCGTTAACGTCCACTTTTGGATAAAGGTTCGATTCTAGGCCAATCATCCAAGTCAATCGATTGAGCTCAGTCTCCCTTCACAATAGTAATGTGATCAAAGGAAGACTAATTGCCACCGACAGAGACCACTCTTATCAAGATTGCAATCTTGATCAGATTTCTTAAGTACCAACCAAATCCCATGAAAGCAATTGCAATCTCCATCTACTAGCAGCAAGTATCTATAAGCCACACACAGCTACTAGCCACATTTAACTAACGACAACAAAGGACATAAAGCTAAGGATCTGAATAGCATGAACCTGTACAAATAAGAAGTACCACGTGATCTGTAGTTCGACTAGAGTCATAGGAATAAACAGCTTGCACCTAAGCAACTGGTCCCCTGAGACCTAATCTCATCATAGGTATAGGAAACATAGTCAATGCCTATTGCATTCGACAAGGCAATACACAAGTCATTACATCCAAGTATGACTTCAACTCAATAACAGTCAATTGCTCACTGTATGCGCGTGCAAATGCATATGCATGCTTAATACGATTGTAAAAACCGTATACCGAGAACATGAAGTATCAACCTATGAAGTATCATCGAGTTTATGATTAACAACCATATCCAATAGTGTCCCATAGCACCTTATTGACATCTTCTTTGGAACAATTATGGTTGTGTGATTACACAACACAATTAACGTATTTTAAGATTAAGAGTTGTAGTAAGTGTGCCAACACAATATGAACCAGTTCACCCATGAAATCGCAATGATAATCCATATCATGATCATTCATAGATTATCTGTAGGTGAATCATGGTTCATATCCAACAGAGGCCTTAACTCGGGTGGGGGTACCGGACCAATTCTTGGCTGCTGTTAAATCTTTATATGAAGATGCCCAAGTCACTTTATGTGTAGGGGGCACCTCTGGGGAGCTCCTGAAGCCTCAGGTCGGTATCCTCCAAGGGTCCCCTATAAGTCCTACTCTGTTTGGTCTTTATTCGGATGGTCTGATTCGTTATATTGAAGCTCGGTGTCAGGGTATGGGACCCGCCACCCGGGATGGTCGTTGTGTCCCTATTCAAGGTTATGCTGATGACTATACACTCCAGG
The DNA here is from genome assembly GCA_002005505.1 of Botryococcus braunii. Lineage (NCBI taxonomy): Eukaryota > Viridiplantae > Chlorophyta > Trebouxiophyceae > Botryococcus > Botryococcus braunii. The sequence continues at coordinate 334,642 of KV908381.1, forward strand.
CCAAGTCCCTGGAGGAGTTGCAGGCTCACCTTCTCCCCGCTGCTTCAGAGTGGTGCCAGTCCGCACGTATGCGGGTGCGTGTTCCTAAGTGCCATGCCATGGTCTTCCCCCCCTCGAAGGAGGCCCCCCCTCCCGTGCTGTATGAGGGTCAACCCCTGCCTCAGGTGACCCAGGCTCGTCATTTAGGTGTCATGCTTTCTACGGCTTCAGGCATTGGGGCCACCTTTGGCCATTTACGTGGCAAGATGTGGGGGGCCTGGTCTACTATTAGCACGCGTTATGGTAACCTCAAATGTGCCACCTCGATCGGTATTCTCTTGCGTCTCTTCTTAGCATGTGTGGTGCCTGCTTGCTCATATGGGTGTGAGGTTTGGGGTCTACGGGTGTTTTCCCCATCTTCCACTCGGCCCTCCGCTAAGGATTTAGAAAAGGATTTTCTTACTATGTTACGGATGATCCTTGGGGTTCGTCAAACGGTCCGCACCGATGTGCTCCTTGCTGAGGTTGGCGTTTGGCCCCTTCATCATATCTGGTTCAAGCGTGTGGTCACCTTTTGGAACTCTCTGGTGGATCTCCCACCCGACCACTTGTATGCACGTATTCATAGGGACTCATGCTACTATGGCGTAACGCCTCGTTCCCCGTCCTGGGCGGGTTCTTTTATCGCTGCCCTTCGCCGCTTAGGTTACCCCTATGCGGCTGATTGTCAGCGCCCGCAGCCCGTTGATATGGATACCTTTTTAGCTCTCATTAGGCAGGCCAATACCCTCCCTGTGGCCTCTCTCCATGTCTCCCCTCGGTTGGCCCCTGCTGATCCCCAGCTATGTACTTATGTGCGGTGGTTTGCGCGCCCCACTAAGGCTCAGCGCTCCCGCCTCCTTTATCTGTCTCTTGATGTTGCCAAGGTCCGGCTCTTTCTCAGGTTTCGTCTTGGTGTTCATGGCCTCCCCATTGACATGGGCCGCAGACAACGTCTTCCGCGCCTTCAGCGCCTGTGTGATATGTGTGGCTCCTCTGTGGGTGATGAACACCACTTTGTCTTTCACTGTCCCGCTCTTACTGCGGTGCGGGACCGTTATCCCCACTTGTTTGTGGGTCCTTCTAGATCTCTTCGGCAGTTCATTTGGCACGCTGACTTGCGTGCGGTCGTCTCCTTTATCTCGGATGCATTCCAGGCTCGTGCTGATTTACGCCGGCTACGGTGACTTGGCCGCAGCCACGTCTGTGGCTGCCCCCCCCCCCCTATCCCCCCTTCCTTCCCCTTTTCGTTTGCTCAGTTATGCCTTCGCTCTTCGCTTGGCCACTTCTTGTGGTCAGTTCTTCCTAGTTTTGGCTTGTGTGTGTGTTGTGGACATCTCATCATGCCCTCGTGGCTGGACAGATGTAACTTCTTCTTCCTTTACAAGAGTGGAGTAAAAAAGACCAGCCCAATGTTCAGGGACCCAAACCCCCAATGTGTCAAGCTATGAGTCACACCCGGCGAGCGGCCAGCTGGCGACCCACAGCCGCCGCAATGATGAAACTGACCCGACGAATGACAAAATATCCCTCCACATCTTCTTGAGCAATGATGGCTTGGTTCAAAAGCCCCTGGAGCCTCTGCAACAAGGCCAGCGCATCAGCATGCAACCCTCCCAATGTTTCAAAAGCGAAGGCTTGGAAAGCCACAGGCGGCTGCTGACGCGACAACAAGACAGCATAGCGGGTCTGCTTGTCTTGGGCAGCGCGCGCGGCGGCCCCACCCGGCACGAAGTGCAGCAAGTTGGCAACTGTGAGTGGGGAAGAGCCAACGATGTCGATATAAAGGTCACGCCCCTCCTCCCACGCATGGAGGCGGAGGTCTGCGCGACGGCGCTCCTGGCCAGGGACAGGGGTGGGAAAGGCGGGTTCCCGGGTGACCCGCTGACGAGCTGAGGTAAGGACAGCGTCCAGGCCGTTACGAACGGAGTAATGTCGGCCGACAATGGCAACATCCCCCCCTGAGGTGCAGTGGACCGCGTGGTCGCCCCAGACATCCAACTCCCTCAAGCAGCACGGGCATTGGGAGCCAGGGTGGAAAATGGGGATCAAGAGCTGGTATTGAAGGCGGCAGCGGAACGACTCTGGGGGCATGGTTTGCTGCAAATGGGGAACTGGGAGAGCCAGCAGCCAATCAGACGCTCCCGGCTGTGTAAGAGATTGGAGCACAGCACGGTCGCGATCCGAGCGAGCAGGGTCATCAAGAACCTCCTGGTATGCGCGGTGAGACAAGGGTTTGGACAGCCGGGCTTGCACTTTGCTGCGGACAAAATCCGGATCCTCGAAGAGCGCCGCATCGAAATCAGGAACAAGGGCGCAGTAGTCAGCCTTGGCAGCGAGGGCAGCGGGGACAAGAGGGGCAGTGGATGTCCCCAGAAGGCGGTCCTGGAGGGGGGCTGTCTGCGTGACGGAGGCGAGATAGGCACAAGGCAGAAGGGAAGTGGCCTTAGTGACCCCTAGACCCCCCTGGGCAATAGGCAAGCCAGCCAAGGTTTGCTGCAAAGGGCCAAAACCACCACCACCAGCTGTGACAATGGATTGGAGGACCTGGGTTTGGAGCATATCAAAGGTCACCAAAGCTTGCGCAGCTGCAGCTGGCGGCATGGTCCGGGCTGTGAAAACCACCTTGCAGGTCCCAAGGCAACTGCGAAGCAAGAGAAGCTCGGCTTGGGGGTGGCGGAGAATCGGCAAACGCTGGAGCGAGGCTGCCACGGCATCAACGTGCGCCTGGGCTACGGAAGCCGCGTACTCGACTGACACGGTGACCGCTGCCCCCAACACTATCAAACCAGCACGAGTTTCATTGACGAAGCCCAGAGGGAACCCATCCAAATGCTGAGGGTTCGGGCGCGGCGACCACACACAGCACTTGTGAGGGTTGAGGCTCAAGCCATATGCGGGGGCCCGGTCAACAACCAACTGGACTGCCTGCTGCGCTGCGGGCACGGGACCAACAAACGTGCCGTCATCCAGATACCACCCTTGGTGTACGTCGGGACACTCCCGATGAAGGTCAAGGAGGAGTGGCTGGACAGTGAGCGCAAAAAGCAGCGGAGAGAGGGGGTCCCCTTGCTGGACCCCTGTTGTGGAGTCCACGACATGGGGCCCAACATACTGATGGGCCGCGCAGCCGTACGTCGTCGCCACATACTGCCAGATGCTGGGGCAATGGAGGGCGACTTCCCCAAGCATGCGGTTGCGGTCGACCGTATTGAAAGCATTTTGGAAGTCCAAGCTGACAACGACGAGGTCGGGGGAATCTTGCTGGTGTGCCACCAAGCGGTTGAGGGCATGGACGAGGCCTTCTGCACCCCCTCGGACTCCAACCCCAACTTGGTGTGGCTGCAAATACTCACTGACAGCGGGCAAGACGGCTGCAACAGCTATCTTGGAAACCAGACGGCGCAGGGTGAGCCCCACTGCAATGGGCCGGATACCCCCATTGGGCTTTAAGAGAGGGGTGATGGGAGCGCTGGCCCAATAAGATCGCAAGGGAGGGGGAACATCCCCAGCTAAGGCCCGATTGACCACGCCAAGGAGGCTGTCCAATAAGAGGTCTGAGCCACCTACAGAGAAGGCATGTTTTATATGTAATGGGGTCAAGCCGTCCCGCCCGCCAGCGGTACCAGGTGGGAAGGTTTTGAGGGCAGCCAAGACTTCCTCCACTTGGGCACGGTAAGGGGCCTGCGCAGGCGGGGCGCCAACGGGAAGCGGTCGGATAGGATGAAGCGCTGCCAATGCAGCACATGTGTCAGGCGTGGCTGGGGCGATGTGGGCAGGCTCCAACATCCGAACAGCCGCTGATAAATGGCCATCTGCAACCTTGCGCAAGACGCGAGCGGCAAGCGCCGCATCGTCTAATGGGCGGGGTGGGGCAGTGGCTGCAGGCGCGGTGGCCAAGAGTTCATCAATTAGGCCATCAATATCCCCATCCAACCATGCGCGGGCCCGACGGCGGACGTGCTGTGCAACTCCCTCACCCCGAGGCCTGCGACGAGCTGACAGGACGCACATCGGAAGGATCAACAGCTCAACCCAGGCAGCCTCGGAGCCCGAGTCCGCAACAGCCTTGAGAGCGGACCGCAATGCTGCAGCCCAAGGTATCCATGCTGACCTAGGGACCCTGCGGTACGAATGGTGACCAAGGGTGAAAACGTGATGGACAAGGGCAGGGGTCAGGGGATGGCGGCGGACACGGGCCGGGGGAGCAGAGGGCGGAGGATCAGCAACGGCGGCGGATGCACGCGGTCGTCCTCGGGGTTGCGAATGGAGGCGGCCCTGGGGCTCTGAAGTATCCTGCGGCGGCGGTGCAGGGCGGGGAAGGCCAGGAAGAAGGTTAACATCAGGGGGAACCAGGCCATCCTCCAGATTCCACAAGCGCTGGCAGGTGTCTGGGTTGGTTGCGCACGAAAGAACTCCCAGGGAATGGGTTTTGAAGCAAGTGGTGCACAACCAGCTGGAGGTAGCTCGCAAGATGGCTTCAAGCTTCCTGTACTCTGCTGGGGATCTGAGGTGCGACACCCAGTCATCCCGCCCAGCATCGCCGAGCTTGTGGAACCTCTGCAAGTGACGTAGGAGCCCAGCACCCGTAGTGATCTTACGAGACTTGCATGATGCCTTCCAAGGGCAGGTGGGGTCAAAGAGAGGAACGCTGGCCATGGCATCACCAGCTGGGCAACCCAACCCCAAGACCGTTCTGGATGCTGGAAAGTGGTGAAGCCCCCAGTCCCTCTGAAAAACTGGCTGGGCTGAGGCGAAGCGGAGAAGAAAAGGGAAAACCAAGATGATGTGTGAAGAAACACAGGAGTAAGTGTTGGAAAACACTGGAATCTCCGTAAGTGCTGGATGCTGGGGAGGGGTGAAGCTGTGAGTCCCTGTGAACGACGGGCCGGCGGAGGCAAATCTGAGGGGCCAAAAAAGAAAAAGAAAAAACCAATACTGTGTGTTAAGAAACACAGGAAGTGGGGAAGAACACGGGAAATTCCGCAGATGCCAGACGCCAGAAAGTTACGAAGCTGCCAGTCCTGCGGAAAGACTGGCCGAGCTGGTGCAAATCTGAGGAAGAAAACAGGAAAACCAATACGATGTGGTATCAAACTGAGAATGAAGTGTTGAAAAACACTGGAAATTCCGCAAAGGCTGGACGCTGAAAGTGGCGAAGCTGCCAGCCCCGCTTAAAGACTGGCCAGGCGAAGGCAAATCCTCTACGAGCAATTTTGGCTATTATGTAGCGGATCAGACGTCCCCGATGCCTGCCGGGCTGCTTTCTGTGGCCCACATGCCTTGAAAGCGGCAAACAATCTATTTAAAGAGCTCAACTCACGATTGGACACCTGTGTTGCACTCTGTATGGCGCTGTATGTGGACGTTCTCAGCTCACTGATTATCGGCAACCGGAACTGTTTGCCAAACAACTGCACGCTACGTGGTCCTTGAGGAACGTGTTCAGCTAAAATATACACTTGGGCTTCTTCTTCTTCTTCTCGCAGTTAATACGGATCTAGCGTTTTGGTGTACAGCAAATTGGCGGTTAAACAGCATCAGCATGGCGATTCAACTTCTTCTTCTTCTTCTTCTTCTTCCTTTTCCCACGTTCTGGTGCATCCCGGCGGTACAAGGTGGTTGCCAAACCTACTGGTTGATTAAAGGAAAAGGTGGTTGATTGACCCCGGCTGCCGACAGCAAACCGGGTTCCTATGAGAGAACGGCCGGCGGGGATCCATCTACGCAGCTGATCCTCAGCCACTGTCCTTTCAGTATGGTTCCCTATTTTGTGCAATTCCTGTACATTAGTATCGTTTCATGGACATGTGCAACGGATGTTCAAGGGGCGGCAGAACTACATCGGGTACGTCCCTCGCAATCCTTCAATCGTATCCGCCAGGCAATTCTAGAAGGAAGCCCATGAAACAGTAGAAATTGTCTGAAAAACGTCCAGTTCATTGCGTATGGGGACTTCTGTTGATTTACAGTTGTCGAAGGTGTTTCCCGTATTTGTATCGGGTTTCAAAACGCTTTAAAGCACGGTCAACTATATACATTGTATTCATACAACCATTATACGGGAGACTAAGTGTCACTTATCTCTTTTTGCGATATTTTAAGCTGCGGTGAGCAGGGATAGAGCCTTGACGCAGGGACGAAGAAGTTGAGGAATTTGTAGAACCCACGCTTTGGCACCAATGGATAGAAAGAAGCTGGGAGCTGGGACAGCAGCCATATGAAGCATTGCAGGGAGCACATTTGCCTGGCACGCATGCGATTGTAACCGGAGGTCCGTATCCCTTAATATGCAGATCCTGCACTCGCGTATTCCCATGTCCCACCTTCTGATCTTAAAATAGCAAACTAGCTCCGGAACAATGAAAGAGGCTAAAGTAGTGGCCAGGTTTAAGCTCGCAAAGCGCCTTTGTTCCCCATTTGATCCCAATGCGGCAGTCTTCAGAAAGTTGAGATGCCGCAAGTCGCCCGCCTGTCACTGGGTCATTGGCACTATTTCCCCATGATATGGCGATTGTCCTTCAATCCTCATCAGGGGGTATGCAGGTAACTCCGGGCTTTGGGTGCAGACGGTGAGGGATCCTGCCCGCACGAGGGCGCAAGTGGTGCTGACTGCCAAGAGCAAGGAGGACGGCCTCCAGACGGTTCAATCGTTGGGAACCGACAGGTTTCTGGTAAGAATGCCGGATGACAGGCCAGGGTTTGACTTTCGGGTGCCTTGTCCAGCTGGAGGGCCATGCACGTGGAGTATAGGCGTACCTCTGCATTGAAGTGACAAGAAGGGGGGTGGGCAGACGAGGGGGCCCACTGAGAGACAAGGAAAGGGGGATTCACTGACAGAGACAGAAGGGGGGGGGGAGGGGAGAGGAAGGGAGGGAGGGAGAGGGGCACACACACACACACACACACACACACACACACACACACACACACAGACACACACACACACACACACACACACGCGCACACATTCACCACACACACACAGAGAGAGGGGGGGGGGGAGAGAGAGAGAGAGAGAGAGAGAGAGAGGAGAGAGAGAGAGAGAGAGAGAGAGAGAGAGAGAGAGAGAGAGAGAGAGAGAGAGAGAGAGAGAGAGAGAGAGGAGGGAGGGAGGGAGGGAGGGAGGGGGGAGGGAGGGAGGGAGGGAGGGAGGGGGGAGGGAGGGGGGAGGGAGGGAGGGAGGGAGGGAGGGAGGAGGGAGGGAGAGAGAGAGAGAGAGAGAGAGAGAGAGAGAGAGAGAGAGAGAGAGAGAGAGAGAGAGAGAGAGAGAGAGAGAGAGGAGAGAGAGGGAGGGGGGGAGGGAGGGAGAGAGGGAGGGAGGGAGAGAGGGGGGGGAGGGGGGAGGGAGGGAGGGAGGGGGAGGGAGGGAGGGAGGGGGAGGGAGGGAGGAGAGAGAGAGAGAGAGAGGAGAGAGAGAGAGAGAGAGAGAGAGAGAGAGAGAGAGGAGAGAGAGAGAGAGAGAGAGAGAGAGAGAGAGAGAGAGAGAGGAGAGAGAGAGAGAGAGAGAGAGAGAGAGAGAGAGAGAGAGAGAGAGAGAGGGGTGGGGGGGGGTGGGGGGGGCCTCACTGAGACACACACACCATCCCTCTAGGTGTGGGGTCTTGCCATATGACGTGGGTGCAGCTGCGTCCCCTGCACTTCTCAAAATTTTTTTACTTTCTGTTGAGGTTTGGTCAGGTTTTGTTCAGCAACCCTGCCCGCACACCTTCTTTTCTCCTCCCCCCCCCTCCCCCGGTCATGCCACTGTTTCTGTGGTTACAGCCGCAGGGGCTATGTGTTGGTGGGTTGGCAAGACCTTCACAACATTGATAAGTTGGCCATCCTGATAAAGGTCTTCGCAACGTGATGGCTAGCTGGTGCTTTGTGTGTGCAGTTTGCGGACACACCCAGGCGGCGCTCATAGGGCCCCCAGTGGCCACTGCGCAATCATGGTCTTGAGATGGTGTGAAAAAGAGTGTGCAGACAGTGTGGAAGTGAATTCACTCCTTAGATTCTGGCCAGATCTTGTTCCTGGGTCCGTGTTTTTTTGGGGGGGGGGGTGTGCTTTCTTATGGTTTATTTAGAGTTGCACAATGTGTCCGGCTTCTTGATCGAACTCTCGAGTGGTGTTGCAGATCTCACCTCGCAGCTCATAGACCCTCTCCCCTACGTCTCCCAAGTCCTGGATTGAAAGTAAAGAATGGGTGTTTTTGGGACAGGCCCTAGGGTTGACGTGACCTCGACGAGCTTATTCCAATATTGCAGGGAGGAGGTACAGGCCATAGTCTTCAGATGGCGCAGAACGCGCATGCTTACCCCCCGTCACCACCAAACTGGTGGGATTATGAACATCATTGGGGGCCATTCACTTTTAGGCTACGCTCAAGTGGCCATACAGAAGACGTAAGTGTCCGCCATCCACTGTGTCAGTAGCCATCTTTAGTAGCACCGGGCTATTGGTAAACTATTGCTAGTGCTTTAATACAGATGCGAATCGGAATCTCCCTGTCCGGGCTACTAGTGCTACCAGTGACCTCTAGTTAACTAAAGCCAGCGTTGTACCTGACCTTCTGCCTACAATCCTCCTTTTCATTACACCTCTATTCCACCATCCTTGCCAGCAGAAACCAGACGGAATTCCCCTCTCAAAGAGCAAGCTCGATGCATTGTAAGACAAGGGAGTTTGTTCGTTGCTCAGGATCAACAATTGGACCACCGCTTATGCGGATGGCGTGCGGCATGCTGCGGATTCGACAGGATATTTCAAATGCTTTGGAAGTAAGTTGTTTTCTCCTTCAAGTATGTTTGTGATAGTTTTCACAAAAATACATTTATACAAAGTTTAAGTAATTTATACTATAATATACATATAGTATATAGTATAAAATAGATAGAATTTGTTTGGGGGAAATTGAATTTCCTGGAACACCCTCTCCCTACCTCTCAGCATGTGTTGGAAGGGCATTTCCCCCTGCGCAGGAACCCTACTACATGTCATGACACCTTTATTTCATCAAGTACTGTGGGAGTGTCGGCAAAGGGCCTACACTTGAGAAGTTTCCAAGATTTCCCACAAATTCGAACATGTCATATGGCTAGCGGTTTGGACATGCCTCACTTTTCAGCAATAAAGTTGCTGGATGGGCTTTCTGAAAAAAGTGGGTGTGGGGGCCAGCAAGGAAGTTTTACTTCCAAGAGAAATATTTGAGAGATGCCCTCTTGTCACGCCTCGCTCACCCGGTGCAGTTCCCACGCCTTGAGGCCTACTATTCTCGTCTGTTAGATTGCGGAGTTTGTGTGATTGGCCTTGCAACCCTGATGCAAGCATTAATGTTTTTTTAAAGGGGCTTCTTCTCCCCGTCATCTTAATTGGGGTTTGGATATGCACAGCAGAGGACAAACTTTTCATAGGCCTCCTGCCAAGCTCCAAGGTAACTCCTCTATCTGCTCCCAACCCCGCCTAGGCCGCCAGTACAGGCTTGTACTGGCGGCCTTGACACTGAAAAGGGGCACTACACTCTCCTTAGTACGGGCTATTTCGATTTGTTTTGACTGCTGATTTGCAGGGAGACCAAAAGGAAGAGAGGGGTGTTAGATCGGTGGAAAGGTGAAAGAGGCGAGGAGGGGGCGTCAAGGGTCATTTTGTTTTCCTTCTAGTACAAGAGGGGACTTGTTCTTGAGGCCCTGATGCTCGGGTCTTAAACAAGGGACCTTCTTCTCAAGGCCCCAGCGCAGCTCTGCCAAGCGTGGCTCCTTATTCGAAGCAAAGCAAAAGAGTGCAATGCAGTGCAAGCCAAGCACGGCTAAGCATCACATCGACGATATCACACTAGTTACCTGCATGTGCAAGCCACCTATGGTAATGGGCTGTTGAAGTCGTGGCGTTCCGCATCAAGGCATTGCTATTAAAACGTGCCCCTGGATTGCAGGTTTCTGAAGTAGACCTTGTTAATTTCTTTTCAATATTTGGTCCCGTCGTTGATGTTAGGCTGCGACAACCAGATATCAACTCGTCAGGCTATGCGCTGATCGAGTTTTCAGACCGCTTTTTTGCAGAAGTCACATTTTTTATTCTAAAAAATGCTCTTTATGTTGGGGACAGCCAACTAAATGTCCGGGTACGCCTGTAGATCAAGGCATGAGCTTGGCAGGCTCTGATAGGTTCCCACTTTGTGCCGTATGAACGCACTGCGACTTCACAACGGCTTGAGTACAGGGGTACATCTTTGTAGAAATGCAAACAGTGCAAGATCTCACAAGCAAACATTGCCTGACAGCCACTTCCTCATATCAGGATAGGTCATGTGTAACACGTCACACACATGATAAATTTGATTGCAGTGTGCCGGGATGGGTCATGAGTAAGTTGACGCAGCGTAACATGTTACAACGTGGCATTTTAAAAAGTTCAGTCATCAGCATGGGTATTGTGTAATACGTGCAGCATGTAACATGCTTGAATAACAATGTCACTCACTCCCTCACTCTTGTAAGAGCATGCAAACAGGTCAGCATGCATGGGCAGGGAGGGCAGCCCAGGGGTCCAAACCAGGGGAATTACGCCTCAATACAAAAGGGTGCAGCATGGAGTCACACATTTGGCCACATTTGCGCACAATCGCCATGTGGCAAGCTTGCCACATTGCAATTGTGCACAAATTTGGCCAAACGTGTGTGACTGAATGCTGTGGCTCTTGCAAATGGCGCGGTCCTACTAGCGTCACGTTATGCGTGTGACAGGGCTTGAGTTGAGCGGTGTCAAGGAGGATTGATGTCAGCAATTGGTTCACCTCCTGTTGATTTGTGTGTGCAGTTTGCAAACCCACTGCAGGCCTGAAATGGCTCCTGCGCACGGTGAGCACCGTTGGAGCTAAGTCCCGGCCAGAGTTGAGAAAGTGGATGGCATGCGATTGGCGGCCACCATTCTGAAGACCACGACGGGGAGATGTGCTCGCCCAGGCTGTCTCCGGCTCGTCCCTCCATTAACTTCAGGGACCATGACGGGGAGATGTGCTTGGCACATCCCCGTCATGGTCACTGAAGTTCATAGAGGGACGAGCCGGAGACAGCCTGGGCCCTTCTAAGGTCCCAAACGGGCAGCTGGTGTTGGACGGGGATGTGCCGAGGCGCGTTTGGACCGGAAACGGAAAGCCTGAAATGCAGGGGAAAAATGATGATACCCATTTTGGTCCTCGTGCAGGATGAGAGATAGGTGTCGGGACCCCCATCTCTTTCCTAAACTTTCCCTATTGCACACCCCAGATGCATCTGTCCTGAATGCCTGGTGTAGAGTGCAGTGCTAGGTGAGAGTGTGGTCTTGCCAGCTGTTTTGGACGGAATGGAAGTGACTACCCCACGTTAGTACCATTCCAAGTCTTCTTTCATTTGCTTCAGCTTTTCTCTTCGCGTCTAGGGGCTATCACTCGTGCTCAATTTTGCAATTGGAGACGCTATGAGAAGATGTGAGATACTCGACGTTTTCTCTGACTTAATATGAGATGCGTGCCAGCGCCACGAAACCGTGTCGGCACCTGCGTTGGGGTCTTCGGTTGCGTTGTCGCCCCTGTGAAAAGAAGTTACAAATGCCCTAAGGAGGCTGTGAAACGGGTCACAGAGATGGAGGTCCCGACACCTATCTCTCATCCTGCAGGAGGACCAAAATGGGTATCACCATTTTCCCCCTGCATTTCAGGCTTCCCGTTTCCGGTCCTAAGGAGTCTGTGAAAGGGGTCTGGAAAAGTGTCAGAAGTTGTCTTGGGAGCATGATGCTTCACATGAAGCAAGAGCGATACTAGCACACAAATTGGGACCTGGGAAGTATTGAAGCAGGGCATGACAGGGGCGAGCTGACACATGAAGTCTGCCACTCTCACAAATTGCGACCTAGGAAGTATTGAAGCAGGGCATGACAGCAGCCAGCTGACGCATTAAGTCTGCCAGCTGAAGTCTGCAAATGCGTTGGCGGCCCAGGTTAGTGCGTATAAGTGTCAATCTATTCCTTTGAAAAGGGTCTTGAGAAGTGTCAATGCGTGTATTCGTTACATGAACTTTTGTGGCATTAGCTGCAGATCCACCAGGGTGTGATACGCTCGGAGGCGACGATTCGCAAACGCCAAAGTGACAAGATATGCACTTGCCACGCCGAGTGCTCCTGGTGTGAGGGAAGAGTGTTGGGCTTCCTGAGTGTCGGCACGACCCAGGGGTGGCATCAAGTGAGCAAGTCGCTGCGTGATGCTATGTTACGCAGTTCGGTCCTCTTCTGGCCTGAGCGGGGGAAGAGGACCGACGCTCCCGCCTGCACGGGCATGTGCCTCGTGCGCCCACCATTCCTGTGGAGTGTCATAAGAAGTGGTCTTGCATGTAGTTATTACAAGAACTTTTGTGCTATTACCTCCAAACCCACCAGGGTGGATCTCTCGTTGGCGACGTCGCGTGGCAATTGCTGTGATGCTTCGCTGAGTGTTCCTGGAGTGAGGAAAGAGTGATAGTGGCACGGCCCACGGGCGGATTCAAGTGAGCAAGTTGCTGCGGGACGCTGCGACACGCAGTTCGGTCCTCTTCCAGTTTGAGCGCCGGAAGAGGACCGACGCTCCCACCTGCACGGGCATGTGACTTGTGCGTCCACCATTCCTGTGGAGTGTCATAAGAAGTGGTCTTGCATGTGTTTATTACACGAACTTTTGTGCCATTACCTGCAAACCGACAAGGGTGTAACACTCTCGTTGGCGACGTTGCGTGACAATGGCTGTGATGCTTCGCCGAGTGTTCCTGGAGTGAGGAAAGAGTGATAGTGGCACGACCCACGGGTGGATTCAAGTGAGCAAGTCGCTGCAGGACGCTGTGTCACGCAGTTCGGTCCTCTTCCGGCTTGAGCGCCGGAAGAGGACCGATGCTCCCACCTGCACGGGCATGTGACTCGTGCGGCCGCTATTTCTTCGAAGCCCGGCCAGTCCGAGTTTTTGGTCGACATGACCCCGCTGAAAGTATGGAAGCAAGCCCATTGAAGCCCATTGAAGATTTGAGGTACAATTCGGCCGCTGCCGTACAGCCTGTAATCAGCAACGTGGCAACCCAAATTCGGACCCTTGTGTGTAGCTGAGCCTAACTCCCTGCACAGGGCTCTAAAAATCATAAAACGTGATGCGTTGGATGTTAATTTTCATACATATGAGTCGGGGGCGGTATAGGAACAATCGATGATGTGTACTGGGAGCTACTTGAAGTTGCGAGCCAGGGTACTACCTTGATAGTGGCCGTTTTGCAAAGAGCCTTTTCCGGGTGTCTATACTCTTCGAAGTGCTGTGGCTTGAAAAATATATGATTGCCGGTAATTTTACGTCCAGTAGCTTGCTAAGCTCACGGACAGCGTACTTGCCAAACTTGGGGCATGCACTCTTTGTAATCTGCTCACAAAGTGCAGCAAATTGCAAAGTACCAAACCCGGAGACTTATGTCACGGGGTGTCGAAAAAACTAGACAATTTTCCGCAAAACAAAAAATTCGACTTTTTGTCAACGCAACACCATGCGCCGCCAAAAATTGCGTTCAAAAGTAAACATTTTGTAATATTACGGTGATTTACCTACTTTATTTCAGGAATCGAATGTATTCGAATCGTCCTCTTTGTAATAGATGCCACATGTGGTGTAGCATTTCCTAGGGTATAATGCTCCAGTGGTCCTTGGCACTGCTCTATGACTTGCTTTGTGATCTAGGTTCGCAGTACAACCTCGCTCAGGTAGCTCGCTTGGTTGCCCGACTACGCGTCAGAGGCAGTACACTATGATTCGACTCACCCTGAGTTTAAGAGTGGGCATGCGAAGCCTTCATGTAACATCTTTTCCGTAGACGCACGACCTTGTCTGACTCTAAAACCTCTTCCGCTTTGCTATATCCTAACATCTGGTATCGGCGACAAAGGCCAGTTCCTTTGTTCCTTTCGTTTCTTGGTGAGCACTTTTTCTCTTTGTTTCCACGATGTCTCGGCGACACCGTCCGGTTTCGAGGGTTCGTGCCCGCAGTCGCTTTGCACGCTCAGATCCTCTTGCAGATCCTCCTGTAGAAGAAAATGCAGATCTTTCGGGGATAGATCCAAAGCGGATGAATGACTTAGTGGATATCAGTGCCCTCAACGCAGACGCCGTTGCCGCAGGATCTGGTGTTCCATCAACTCCTCCTCCAGATACCACAGCTCAGAACATATTGGAAGGTCTTGAGTTGCTGATCCAGCGGTCTTTAACTCAACCTCCACCAGAGTTTAAGAAGCAACGTCCCAAGCCTAACCAAACTTGATTTGGGCTTGTGAGTTTTCTCCAGCAGTGTAGGACCTGATTTTTCCAATGTTTCCAACCTGCTCTGCAGTGCAGTATGGCCTACCTGTATTGTATAAAGTTGGGCCGTTTCAGGATTTCCTCTCTGTTTGTTGTGGTTCAATTATGACCCATATGTCAGATGGGCATTGTGTATGTAGTGAGTAACAAACACCACCATCTGCCAGTGACCTGATCAGTCATGTTTGTCAGTGTAAGAGTGTTGCAGCTCCTACCCTTCTTGCAAGTTCTTCTCATGTTGTGTTGTTTTGTAATGGTAGTGATAGTGAGTCCACTGTCAGGCAGCTTGTGTCCCAGTTGTTGCCAAGAACCAGATTGACTGTGCCCTCTGCTCCAGCCCACTGTGCACAGGTCCTGCAAGGGAATACCATACAGCAGTACCATGGCGACATCTTTCTTTCAGCAGCTGGCACTCATGTTGGTAGGACTGTCAAGTTTTTGTTAGATAGTGGTGCTTCAGCAAATTTCATTGATAATGTACTTGTGTCTGAGCTTGCCCTTCCCACTATTCCTATGAGTTCCCCGTGACTGTGAGATTAGCTGATGGAAGAACCTCTATGGTAGGCAATAGTGTGACAACTGACCTAACAGTTGGAACCTTGCACCTTGGAATCACGTGTCTTCCTACTGAGTTGTCTCATTATCACCTTATCTTGGGTAAGCCTTGGCTTACTGCATTTAATCCAGTAGTTAATTGGAAGTTGAATGCCGTCTCACTTGTTCATAACAGTAAGACACATGTACTTTTGGGGCGTCAGAGGTCAGGCCTCCCTGGGTACTTGGTTTCTTCCTTGGAAGTGGCTGAAATGGTTAAATTGGGTGAACCTTTGTATGTCATTAAAGTGAATGCGATACCCCTGATACTAATACATATGATGTGCCAGAGTTGGAGCAGCTTTTGCAGGATTTCAACGATGTTTTATCTGGACTTCCTCAAGGCCTCCCTCCTTCTCGTGCTGGAGATCACAATATCAGATTGGAGCCAGATACAACTCCTCCAGCCTCTAGAATCTACCCGTTGTCTAGAGCCAAGCTTGCTGAGCTTCGTGCACAACTTCAGGAGCTCCTGGAAAGAGGTTTTATCCGCCCATCTACATCACCCTTTGGTGCACCCATTCTATTTGTCCCAAAGAAGGATGGTGGCTGGCGTCTATGTATAGATTATAGAGCCCTCAATAAAATCACCATTAGCAACCAACACCCCCTTCCTTGCATTGATGAAATGTTTGAGCAACTGCATGGAAGTTGTGTATTTTCTAAACTTGATCTTGCATCAAGGTATCATTAGATTAGGATGCATGAGGACAGGATAGAGAAAACAGCGTTTAAGACTAGGTATGGACATGACGAGTTTACTGTCATGCCATTTGGTTTTGGTAACGGATGCACCTGCAACGATTCAGTCTGTGATGAATACTATATTGGCTCCCTTCCTTGATAGGTTTGTGTTATGTTATTTGGATGATCTTATTATTTATTTATCATCTGTGGATGAACACATGGAGCATTTGAGAACTATCATGTCAGTGTTTTTTTCCAGGAAAATAAGTTTTATTGCAAAAGATCTAAATGCGAGTTTGTTGCTAAGCAGGTAGAATACTTGGGGCACCTGTTGACTTCTCGAGGGATTATGGTGGATCCAACGAAGGTTGCAGCCATCAAGGATTGGCCCACTCCCCTGAATGTGTCATAGTTGCGGGGTTTCTTAGGCTTGACACAATACTATGATGCATTATGGACCATTTTGCGGATGTTGCTTATCCTCTCACTGAATTGTTGAACAAGGATGTGCATTGGATTTGGGAGGGACCCCAGATACAAGCTTTTGACGCCTTGAAGGATCTTGTATCTACCCCTCCTTGTTTATTTATGCCTGATTTAGATAAACCTTTTGTCTTGCATGTAGATGCCTCAGGTTTTGCTGTGGGTGCTGTTTTGCAGCAGGACCAGGGACTTGGACTGCAGCCAGTCGCCTTCGAGTCCATACACGCACGCACCAACACACACACACACACACACAGACACACACACACACACACACACACACACACACACACACACACACACACACACACATGGACGTTAATCACTCATGAATTAATAAACAAAGTCAAACACCAAAAAGCTATGCAGGGTTTGTGTGAGAATGACCTCACACGAGTGCATACCGTGCGTATGCACCCTGGAAGGAGGGGTGGTAACAAGAGAACTCTTTAGACAAACCACACAAGCGCCTTACACCTTTTCTAATACCTGGCATGCCTTGCATTTGGTGCTCTCACGTTGCGTACCGTGTCGATAATAAGCAGGAAGGCCCAGCCCCTCAAGTCCCTGCCCAGCCACGCTGATGGCAATGTGGTGACAACTGTGTTGCAAGCCCTTCCCGAGTCACTCTCCCTGTTTGCTTCGTCAACCGCCTACACACGCTGCCAGCCAGGCCCACACTCAAGGACTGTCACATAAGAGGGCTGAACCATTCATTTCAGATACAATAACAAGCAGTATAATAATATTTGTGACGGTTGAAAACTCATTAGAAATCCCACCAGACGTATTCGTTGTCGTGCACCCCCTTTCTGGCAGCCAGGCCCACTCTGATATGGCTCCAATCTAAAGTTGAATGATTCACGTCAGACAATTTAAGAATATGTATGATAACTCATTTGTCCGTGAGGAACTCACTATAGCTGCATACAGAGGTCTAGCAACCACATGATTTGGACATGTACTGTTATCAGAGTGCTTGTGTAGCTCCCCGGCATTACTTTTGGAAAAGTGCAGGTATAAATCCCCCCCCCCCCTCCCCCGGGGGGAACAAATACCACGCGCACACACAGAGGGGGAGGGGGGGGGATAGGGAGGATAGGGGGAAACGCAGCGGGGGAGGGAGGGAGATGGAGCGGGGGCAAGGCGGGGGGGGGGGGGGGCAGAAATAGAGCGTGCGCTGACATCTCTGGCTCTTGCAGGTTGCTGTTGAGAAGGGCAAGCGAGAGCGAGAGAGAAAGAGAGCGACAGAGAGAAAGAGAGAGAGAGAGAGAGAGAGAGAGAGAGAGAGAGAGAGAGAGAGAGAGAGAGAGAGAGAGAGAGAGGGGGGGGGGGGGGAGAGAGAGAGAGAGAGAGAGAGAGAGAGAGAGAGAGAGAGAGAGAGAGAGAGAGAGAGAGAGAGAGAGAGAGAGAGAGAGCGAGAGAGAGAGAGAGAGAGAGAGAGAGAGAGAGAGAGAGAGAGAGAGAGAGAGAGAGAGAGTACAGCTCTGGCCCCTGCAGATGTCTCTCGACAGCGCCTAGTCAATTCCATCGTTACTGGGGCACGAGAGCCCGTTTGTGTCGATGGGATGCCTGCGTTGTACATGTGCACTGGTGCCCTTTCAGTACGTGCACTTCCTTGCCCCCGCATGGGCTATTTGTTGGTGGGTTGGTGGGTGGGTGGGTTGGTGGGCAAGACCTTCACGACAATGATAAGTTGGCCATCCTCATAAAGGTCTTCGCAACGTGATGGCTAGCTGGTGCTTTGTGTGTGCAGTTTGCGGACACACCCAGGCGGCGCTCATAGGGCCTTGGCCACTGCGCAATCATGGTCTTGAGATGGTGTGAAATAGAGTGTGCAGACAGTGTGAAAGTGAATTCACTCCTTAGATTCTGGCCAGATCTTCTTCCTGGGTCCGTGTTTCTTTTTAGGGGGGGGGCTGTGCTTTCTTATGGTTTACTTAGAGTTGCAGGATGTGTCCGGCTTCTTGAAGGAACTCTCTAGTGGTTCTGCGGATCTCAGCTTGCACTTCATAGACACTCTCCCCTACGTCTCCCAAGTCCTGGATTGAAAGTAAAGAATGGGTGTTTTTGGGACAGGCCCTAGGGTTGACGTGACCTCGACGAGCTCATTCCAATATTGCAGGGGGGAGTTGCAGGCCAAAGTCTTCAGATGGCGCAGAACGCCCATTCTTACCCCCAGTCACCACCAAACGGGTAGGATTATACACATCATTGGGGGCCATTCACTTTTAGGCTACGCTCAAGTGGCCATATATTAGTGGTAAGTGTCCGCCATCTACTGTGTCAGTAGCCATCTTCAGAAGCACCGGGCTACTGGTGAACTAGTGCTAGTCCTGTAATACAGTCGCAAATCGGAATCTCCCGGTCCGGGCTACTTGTGCTACGAGTGCTACCAGTGGCCACTAGTGCTACCAGTGGCCTCTAGTTAACTAAAGCCAGCGTTGTACCTGACCTTTTGCCTACCATCCTCCTTTTCATTACACCTCTATCCAGCACCCTTGCTTGCAGAAATCAGACGGCACATTTTGCCTTACCTCTAAAACCACCTGAACCTCAGCTTCAAAGAGCAAGGTCGATGCATTGTAAGACAAGGGAGTTTGTTCTTTGCTCAGGATCAACAATTGGACCACCGCTTATGCGGATGGCGTGCGGCATGCTGCGGATTCGACAGGATATTTCAAATGCTTTGGAAGTAAGTTGTTTTCTCCTTCAAGTATGTTTGTGATAGTTTTCAAAAAAATTACATTTATACAAAGTTTAAGTAATTTATACTATAATATACATATAGTATATCGTATAAAATAGATAGGATTTGTTAGGGGGAAATCGAACTTCCTGGAACACCCTCTCTCTACCTCTCAGCATGTGTTGGAAGGTCATTTCCCCCTGCGCAGGAACCCTACTTCATGTCATGACACCTTTAATTGATCAAGGACTGTGAGAGTGTCGGCAAAGGGTCTACACTTGAGAAGTTTCCAAGAGTTCCCACAGATGCGAACATGTCATATGGCTAGCGGTTTGGACATGCCTCACTTTTCTGCAATACAGTTGCTGGATGGGCTTTCTGAATAAAGTGGGTTTGGGGACCAGCAAGGAAGTTTTACTTCCAAGAGAAATATTTGGGGATGCCCTCTTGTCATGCCTCGCTCACCCGGTGCAGTTCCCACGCCTTGAGGCCTTCTATTCTCGTCTGTCAGCTTGCGGAGTTCGTGCGATTGGAATTGCAGCCCTGATGCAAGCATTATAATGTTAATGTGTTTTTAAAGAGCCATCTTCTCCCCGCCATCTTAATTGAGGCTTGGATGTGCACAGCAGAGGACAAACTTTTCATAGGTCTACTGCCAAGCTCAGAGGTAATTCTTCTACCTGCTCCCAACCCCGCCTAGGCCGCCAGTACAGGCTTGTACTGGTGGCCTTGACACTGAAAAGGGGCACTACACTCTCCTTAGTACGGGCTATTTCGATTTCTTTTGACTGCTGATTTGCAGGGAGACCAAGGAAGAGAGGGGTGTTAGATCGGTGAAAAGGTGAGGGAGGGGAGGACGGGGCGTCAAGGGTCATTTTGTTTTCCTTCTAGTACAAGAGGGGACTTGTTCTTGAGGCCCTGATGCTCGGGCCTTAAACAAGGGACCTTCTTCTCAAGGCCCCAGCGCAGCTCTGCCAAGCGTGGCTCCTTATTCGAAGCAAAGCAAAAGAGTGCAATGCAGTGCAAGCCAAGCACGGCTAAGCATTACATCGACGGTATCACACTAGTTACCTGCATGTGCAAGCCACCTATGGTAATGGGCTGTTGAAGTCGTGGCGTTCCGCATCAAGGCATTGCCATTAAAATGTGCCCCTGGATTGCAGGTTTCTGAAGTAGACCGTGTTAATTTCTTTTCATGATTTGGACCCGTCGTTGATGTTAAGCTGCGACGACCAGATATCAACTCGTCAGGCTATGCGCTGATCGAGTTTTCAGACCGCTTTTTTGCAGAAGTCACATTTTTTATTCTAAAAAATGCTCTTTATGTTGGGGACAGCCAACTAAATGTCCGGGTACGCCTGTAGATCAAGGCATGCAGTGAGCGCAGCTTGGCAGACTCTGATAGGTTCCCATTTTGTGCAGTATGGACGCACTGCGACTTCACGACGGCTTGAGTACAGGGGTACATCTTTGTAGAAATGCAAACAGTGCAAGATCTCACAAGCAAACATTGCCTGACAGCCACTTCCTCATATCAGGATAGGTCATGTGTAACACGTCACCCACGTGATAAATTTGATTTCATTGTGTCGGGATGGGTCATGAGTAAGTTGACGCAGCGTAACATGTGTACCACGTGTCATTTTAAAAAATTCATTCATCAGCATGGGTATTGTGAAATACGTGCAGCATGTAACATGCTTGAATAACAATGTCACTCACTCCCTCACTCTTGTAAGAGCATGCAAACATGTCTGCATGCATGGGCAGGGAGGGCGGCCCAGGGGGCCAAACCAGGGGAATTACGCCTCAATAAAAAGGGTGCAGCATGGAGTCACACATTTGTCCAAATTTGTGCACAATTGCAATGTGGCAAGCTTGCCACATTGCCCGCGCGCGCTTGCCTCCCGCATGTGGCTCAGGTCGTTGGGTGTGCGCAGTGTGAAGTTAGAAGTACGTCTTGCCGAAGCGTTGCTGCGGATTGGACGCGGGTCGGATGATGTGCATGTCCGCGGACCTGCGGGGTATGGGAAGTCCCGCCTTGTATAAGTGCATGTGTTTCGAGAAACAGAAAAGGATACTTACTCGTCATCGAAAGCCGCCTTGCTGTTCGTGGCAATAGTCATGGCAGGCTTACAATACCATCCTCCCATTGCCTCTGCGCTTATTGTGGTGTACTTGCCCACTGTCATAGAAAAATCAATCTCACTGTTGTAGATCTTCGTCTTGACTTTATTGTCAGTGCTTGCTTTGGACCTGAAGAAACCGAACCCGCCACTCATTTCTCCATGTGCCCATGTCGTTGACGTATCGGACTTGCTGGTCTTGGAGTTGAACTTAATCGTTTTGCCTTGTCCGTTTGCAACCATATTCAACACAGACTGCACATTGCAAACATTGAAATAGCGTCAGACCGGTCACCAAAAACACATCATTGCTGTCATATGCATGTGCCTCTCTCTCTCTCTCTCTCTCTCTCTCTCTCTCTCTCTCTCTCTCTCTCTCTCTCTCTCTCTCTCTCTCTCTCTCTCTCTCTCTCTCTCCCCCCCCCCTCTCTCTCTCTCTCTCTCTCTCTCTCTCTCTCTCTCTCTCTCTCTCTCTCTCTCTCTCTCTCTCTCTCTCTCTCTCTCTCCCCCCCCCTCCCCCTCCCCCTCCCCCTCTCCCTCCCCATCCAGTTCTTTATAAATATGAAATTGCAGGGTACACACCCACAAACACACCATTGTACAGTCTACTAGCTGTACCCGAGTCAGCTCAGGCACGTCGACCATCAATGCATTTAAGCTGAACTTCGTGCTCAAGTGTGAAATCCGATCATCAGGAGTCGATCTGTACAACAAGACGAGGGGTTGCCAAATTCGTAACTAGAGCACTTGATTAAGTTTCTGAATAGTGCTCATGAGAGCTATTTACGTCTCCAATTTGGAAGGTGCTGTGCGACCTTAGTTGGCACTAGACATGGGTCATTCATTGTATTAATACAATGAATGACAATACAATATTGCCGTCCTCTTGTGTTGACAGGGTGAAGTTGTATACTTGGGGGGTTGAGTAATGGGTTCTTTTGGATTGGATTGATTTGAGGTTGATTGTTTGGATTCATCTATAGAGGAAAGACATAACCAGGCATTGTGCTAATTACTAAACCTGACTTTTTTTTTTCCAAAAAAATTACCTGCCCCCTTTAGGGGGGCAGGTTTTAGGTGTCGGGGGCCGACAGCTTGGGATTCCCGCAGGGCAGGCATATATGAGCAACGCGGAGGTAACGCCCCGGCCGCGCAAGAATCTACCACGATTTCGTAGGGGAGACTAATAATTTTTGAATAATTCTGCTACACCCAGTGCTTGAAAAATAAACAGGCCTCAGCTCCGCCGAGATGCTGTGTAGCCCTGAGGTCCGGAAGCTGTCCGTAAGCCCTCTATATCGGAAATATTTCCGCAATACAAAAGCTGTACACAAGCCTCCGCTCAGGCTGCCACGCCTCCTCTTCCCATCTTCGATTAATCTAGCATGGGAAGATGGGAAGAGGCGGCGTGGCAGCCTGAGCGGAGGCTTGTGTACAGCTTTTGTATTGTGGTGTATTGCAGATGACGCCGCGCTGTGGACGCGCCGCAGAGCCCGCGTGGGGGCAATCTTTACTGCCAGATTCCGAATCTGCGGCACGTGACCCTGTCATTTGCTGGTACTGCTGCGCTGTCACGGGGCGCTGCAAGGCGCGTAGTACTGCCACCTGATTCATGTGACTCGTCATGTGTTCTCCTGCTGCGAGAGCCCCACTGACGTGCACTCTGAAACAACATCGACACGGACTTCCAAAGTTAAGCCAACGTAATGAGGCTCGGCTAAATATGCCGTTTCATCTCACATACCTTGCTCGCATCCCACCCTAATTGCGCCTGCCAAAGCTTTTCCGCACTGGATTGTGCCTGCCATCTGCCGGGATGGGGGCAGGTTCCGCCGCCCGCTTTCGTGAGGCCCAATTTTTTTTTAAACCCCAGTCCCCCCACCCCCCCCCCCCCACCCCGATTCTACGACTTCATTCTGTCAACACAAGAGTGAAGCCTATCCTAATTAGGTTATAACCGCCCACCATAACTTCGGTGTTTGTGCAGGCGGTTGTGTTGAAGCGGTTCGGGGAAGCAGTTGAACTGCCCATCTCCTTTTCACTAGTGTTTTCACAGTACTGTTTTGCCCGCCTCCTGGTACATTCAGTATATATACAAAGCAACTAATTTTAACTGCTCTGTAGCTACAGAGTAGCTGCTGCAGCTGCTCCATCGATCCATGGAGCATGTGAGATCTCTCTGCTACTAAACTAAGGACTTGATTAAACAAGTCATATGATGCATCCAGTTATTTATAGCTGACTCGGGTACGGCAGCCGTGCCCGAGTCAGCCCAGGCACGTCGACCATTAATGAAATTAAACTGAACTTAGTGTGAAATCCGATCATCAGGAGTCGATCTGTACAACAAGATGACCTTCAAGGGGTTGCCAAGTTTGTGACTACAGCACTTTATCAAGACTAAAGCTCATGAGGGCTATTCAACTCTCCAATTTGCACGGTGCTGTGCGACCTTAATTGGCACTAGACATGGGTCATTGTTGTATTGTTAAGATTATTTAGTGCCTTTCCCTCAGAAGAGTGATGGTGGCCACATGGGAGAGAGCGGTGAGAACAGTTAGGTAAATCGTATGCACAATATATCCATAGGTGATGAGGTACAAGATTGACATCTCAGGAGGTAATGTAGTACACAGACACGTTGTTCGAACTGAGGTTTAGTGGTGCGGGCACGGTTAAGCAAGGCACTTGGTTGGAAATATTAAGGCACTCCGGGTGCTTGTCTCTGTTGCCAATCAGTCCTTGTTACTTGGGGAGTCAGTGCTCTGATACACTCACACACCTGGAGAGTGACCCCGACTAAGCCCCCGTCGTGTCCACACCATGCAGGTAACTGGTACTGTAGTAGAACAGTGTAAGAAGGTATAAGTCAGAGCGATACAAGACATGCTATTGATATGATGTTCTTTGTCTGTCATCGGACAGTGAGATTTGTTTAAGCGCCCCATGAGCGGGATAGATTAGTTTAAATCGTGACTACTAGCTAGGAAAAACAGAGGATGTAATTGACTTGGTTGGAACTATTAAGGCACTCCGGGTGCTTGTCTCTGTTGCCAATCAGTCCTTGTTACTTGGGGAGTCACTGCTCTGCTACACTCACACAGCTGGAGAGTGACCCCGACTAAGCCCCCGTCGTGTCCACACCGTGCAGGGAATACGCCAGCCCATAACCTTAGAGTCATTCATTGTATTGCCGTCCTCTTGTGTTGACAGCATGAAGTTGTAGACTTGCGGGGTTGAGTAATGGTTTTTTGGCTTGATTTGAGTTGGATTGTTTGAATTCAACACTAGATCTCTAGAGGGCCGACACAACCATGCATTTTGTATTTTTTTTTTGTTATTTTTGGCAACATCAAGAACGCTGTTCGGGAAGTCAGTTCGAACTGTCCATCTCGTGTCCAATGTTTTGCCCACGTGGTACCTCCAGGTGCACCTCCTGGTACATTTAGCTGCTTTGTAGCTACCAATTGGTAGCTACAATTATGACAGCTGCTTGCAAGTAGCTGTTACAGCCACTCCATCGATCGATGAAGTATGTGAGATCACTCATAGGATTAGAGATGCATTTGTCAGCCATCATATTTGTCAGCCATCATTTGTCAGCCATAATTTGTCAGCCAACATTTGTCAGCCTTTTGTCAGTCATCATCACCATTGTCACATTTGTTAGCCATCATCACCGTTGTCACATTTGTCAGCCATCATCATCATTGTCAGCCATCATGACCATTTGTCAGCTCTCATCATCACCATCATCACCATTATCACCATTTGTCAGCCATCATTTGTGAGGCAGCAACACCAAACGCTACAAAACAGCAGCCATCATATTTGATTGGCGTTTTCGCGCGGCAAAACCTCCCTCTGGACATCTCTTTTGAAATATGGGGCAGCTGTGGACAGTCATGGAACCATTGCAGTAGAACTGTACTCAACAAATCGCCCACTCATCAGGTCAAGTTCCTCTCAAGTCAGCTTTTGAGTCCCTTCCAAGAAGCATGCACGTATCCCGCATGGGACTCGAAACTTCATCGGGTTCATTTGGCACGTGTCAGATCAACCGACAGTACTGCCACCACGACGCACCACCGCGAAAGGGATGAGCACTCACGCTGACGTTGCCTTCTCAGGCTCCGGCAAGCCAAATAATGCCACGTCACTGCGAGCTTTTCACCACCAACGTATCAAGCGGGGCTGCGGAAAACAAGAGTGGCAAGTCCCTGTGATAAGGGACATGCCACGCCCAGGAGGCATCCGGTGGTTCATAAACAAACACGTACAACATGCATGTGAATATGCATATGTACAATATGTATATTTATATGCATATGTGCAATATGTATGTGAATACAGACGAACATATGCATGTTCATGTCTACAGAATGCACAATATATATTGTTGTGGTTACAGCCCAACCACTCCTACTTCCCAGCAGACACAACAGTCACGTGCTGGTCGCCGCTGTTCACGACGCGCTGCACGGCTTGTTGGTAGGTTGGACCGCCAAAGTTGGCTCCTCGAAGCTCCAAACTCACAGCTGGATGTGCGTTTCCACTACCGCCTCCTCCTCCTGAGGATGTAGCAGCCCCCACACACCCCCTCCCCTCTTGCTGTGTGTAGGCCCGACTGAAAAGCTAGGCCACATGACCAATTACTCATGACATATACATGTAGATATTACATTAGTCATCCCAATACTTTCAAACCCCTGCTCTATCTCCTAAAGAGAAACACGCGTGCACACACACACACTCACGCACGTGCGCGCGCGTGCACACACACACACACTCACGCACGTGTGCGCGCGCACACACACACACACACACACATACGCGCGCGCGCGCGCTCACATCCAGACAGGGAGAAGTCAGACAAATCCACGAGAAAGCGCGCATGCACACACACGCGCACGCGCACACACACGTATTCACACACACACACACACACACACACACACGTGCACACACACACACACACACACACACACACACACAAACGCACACGCACACGCACACACACACACACACACACACACACACACACACACACACACACACACACACGCGCGCGCGCGCGCGCGCGCGGCGCAAGCACGCAAGCAGCAAACAACATCAAACCCCCTCCCTCCCCCCCCCCCCCACATATACACACACTTATGCACCACACTCACATGCTCAGGCCAAGCAGTCACCCTCGCTTTCTTGTCTGTGCATCTAGGCCTGCCAACACAGTCACAGGTAATGCATGGGCAGGAACCAATGGGATACATTTTTGAAGTAGCGCTGCGAGGGCTTGATGGGGCCTTTTGCACCTGTCAGTTGCGTCGCGGGAGCTGCGGTGGGTGCCAAGGACGGGGTGAGTTTCGTGGGAGCCTGCGCAGGAACCAATCCAAGGGCAACAGGGGGGAGCCCCAGGCTGGGACCCAGCGGTTCAGACGTGGCCACTCCCTCCACCGGTGCGGGACCCGGGACACCGAAGGAGCCCCCGGGGGCCAGGGCTGCGGCTTCAAGAGCACCCGGGAGACCACCAGAGGGGCCCAGGGCTGGGCCCGCAGCTCCCAGGGGGAGGCCGCTTTGCGGAGGAGGAGCCGCTCCCGCCGGTCCCTGCGAGGGTACCAGGGGCATCGCTCCCACGGGAGCCTGGGGGAGCCCTGAAGCAACAGAGGGCCCCAGAACCGAGACTATACCCTCGGGAGCGAGGGCCCCCAGCAGGAACGCCCCCGATGGCGCGACCCCACCAGCCAAGCTGTGGGGCCGAGACGGCGCGGGAGCACCCCCTGGGAGGCCAGCGGACAGGGGAGCCATGGCAGTGCTCAAAAGGGGCCTTGAGCCCTTGGGCGAGGGCGCTCCAACCCTTCCCACCTGGAAGTTTGTAGGGTAGAGGATGCCGGGCTCTAAAGACGGAATCAGGCCCCTTCACCCCAGACCCCTACTCATGTGAGTTCAAGTTTGGGGAGAGGGGTGGGGAGTTAGGTCTCTATGGCCAGGTCTCGGTATCAGGTTTTTGGCAGGTGTGAACGGTTGTAAGTTTAAGAACTGACACTGTCACTGATGTATTTGGGTTTTCCTTTAAGAACAAGGAACCTCATGTATTTCACTTTTTCCCTTGACAACGATGAACCTCTTCCCCTCTCCTCCCTCTGTTGAGAATCAACTCGGCTTTGCAGAGGTCACGATGTGTAAATGCCAAACGCCTGCAAGCGGCTCTCCCCAAGCACTATACTATCAAGTGGCTCTTTTCATGCAGTACAGTTTCAAGTGGCTCTCCCCAAGCAGTACCCGTTGAAGTGGCTCTTCCCAAGCAGTATCCTTTCAAGTGGCTCTCTCCAAGCACTACGCTTTCAAGTGGCCCTCTCCATGCAGTACACTTTCACGTGGCTCGGAAATCAAGTGTGGGTGCCTATCCCACGGGTACCGCAACAAACACCATGTGTAGGAAAAATCCAGTGGCTCCCTCCATGCAGGACACCTCCAAGCAAAACTCCCCATGCAGTACACTTTCAGGCAGCGGTCCCCATGCAGTGTACTTTCAAGCAGCGGTCCCCATGTAGTACACTTTCAAGCGGCGGTCCCCATGCAGTACACTTTCAAGCGGCGGTCCCCATGCAGTACACTTTCAAGCGGCGGTCCCCAGTGGACACCTTTAATTGGTCTGAATGGCAGACTCGACCAGGCAATCACATGAACTCCACACGGGGTAAAAGGGCAGGGAAGGGGGGCCCGGGGGGGGGGGGTTCATCGTTCCACCGTACACACCAGCAACACCCAGCGGGCGGCGAGGAGTAGAGTGTGGCGCTAACGTGATATGTGCTCTGCGTGTGCCAGGTCACGCCCACTTTACACTCTTTCTAATACCCAGCCTTTGGGATGGGTGCATGAGGGGGTGATGGAGTCAGAAAAGCAAGGCGTACGAAAGTAGGACCGGCGGGGTGCCTGGCTCCCCCGTAATAAGTATGTCAAGCGGATGCGCAACCTCGGGAATCCCAAACTTGTTGAATTCCCAGGTGGCTCCCCAGCCTGCGCACGGCAGCTACATGTGCTTCATCTCTTGTAAGGACTCCTTCCTTCCTTGTAATGTCTCTTCCTTCCTACTTCTTGTAATGTTTCCTTCCGTCCTACTTCCTGTAATGTTTCCTTCCTTCCTGCAATGTTTCCTTCTTGCGATGTTTCCTTCCTTCTTGCAGTGTTTCCTTCCTTCTTGTAGTGTTTCCTTCGTTGTTGCAATGTTTCCTTCCTTCCTTCATGTTATGTTTCCTTCCTTCTTACAATGTTACTTTCCTTCATGTTATGTTTCCATCCTTCTTGCAATGTTTCCTTCCTTCCTTCATGTTTTGTTTGTTTCCTTCTTGTAATGTTCCGTTCCTCCCTGTATTGTTTCCGTCCTTCTTGCAAATTGTCCTTTTCTCCTCGTCCAAGCCCCAGCCTCAGGGCGCTTGAGGCTGAGCAGACGGAGCAGCTCCCCCAGCAACCGCGAGTGCAGCGGGAAGAGCAAAACACTCCAGGCACGGATGCGGGGTGCAGATGAATGGGGATGGGGATGTACTTCCAAGTGGTGGGCCTAGTGCAGCTCGGATAACTGCGTACGGGGAAGTGCATACGGTTTAGTCATCATCAAACTGGGTTTACGGTTCAGTCATCATACGTTTTAGTCATCAAAAAGCTGGGTGTACTGTTCAGTCATCATACGGTTCAGTCATCAAAAAGCTGGGTGTACGGTTTAGTCATCATACGGTTCAGTCATCATACGGTTGAACTCATCAAAAGCTGGGTTGTGGGCCTACCGTTGACTCCTTGAGTCCAGTCTGGGGAGCCCTGCGGCCAGTCCCATCACGGCAGCCAATCAGAATCCAGAATCAAATATCCAATCTGACACTGTCAGAACCCGCCCCTGATCCTGGAGGAAAAACAAGCATGGCGTGGAAAGCGAGCGATGTGCCATGTTATCCTTAGCCCTCTCCATCACCTTTTTTGCCGCTCCTCCCACTCGTAGTAAGTCCTGGCCTTCTCTCCATCACTCAAGTGCCCATGCACACACGCCCACACACACACACACACACACACACACACACACACACACACACACACACACACACACACACACACACGTACACGCGCGCACGCATGAACGTACACCCACACCCACCCACCCACCCACCCACACACACACACACACACACACACATCCCCACACACCCACACACACACACACACCCACACCTGGGCGCGCACGTACACCCACACTCACAGCGGGGGAGGGAGGGGCAGAGAGAGAGAGAGAGAGAGAGAGAGAGAGAGAGAGAGAGAGAGAGAGAGAGAGAGAGAGAGAGAGAGAGAGAGAGAGAGAGAGAGAGAGAGAGAGAGAGAGAGAGAGCGAGTATGCACATCTGTGTGTGTGTGCGCGCGCTGTGCACGTGCCCGTGCACGTTGGGAGAGGCTTCTGTGAAATCTTGGGTCCAGCTTTGTTTGTCAAGTACAGGTCAGAAGTACAGAAAGACATCCATCGGAAAACCCACCGAAAACACGTCTGCAGTACACCGCGACAGCAATTCTGGCATTTGCTTGTTACAGAAAATGCCTAGGGGATGCTAGGAGGAAGAAATGCATGAACGAAAGAACGAATCTCACATACTAATCGATTGACGGGTGGGGGGGAGTGGGAATGACTCGATGTGTTTGTCAGCCAACCAGCTCACGAGATCCAAGTTCTTCTAAGGGTCTCTAAACGAATGCCACTAAGGGTCTCTAAACCAATGCCACTAAGGGTTTCTTAACCAATGCCATCATTTGAGCAGGGCTCTCAGGAAGAAAACAGGTCCGGGGGAATAACTTTCTACCTCTCCCAGGGGAATAGCTTCGTATCCCTCCTCACGGGAACAATTTTCTACCTCTCCTAGGGGAGTAAAATTTCTACCTCTCCTAGGGGAATAACGTTTTATCCCTCCTACGGGAATAATTTTCTACCTCTCCAATGGGAATAACTTTTTATCCCTCCTACGAGAATAATTTTCTACCTAAACAAGGGGAATAACTTCTTACCCCTCCCACGGGGAACATTTTTCTACTTCTTCTAGGAGAATAACTTTTTATCTCTCCTTCGACCCCCTACCCAATTTGGCAGTCTGGCACACCTGTTGCCGAACCTTCATATCCGAAATAACAGCATCTCCGGCCACCTGTCCCCACCCCACCACAAATCAGTCATGCCTTCAAGAAATAAAGACAAGAAACTTTGTATACAAAGAGTTTGAAAACAACAAGTTCATCTGTTCCCCATTGCCAGTGGCGGTGCAGACCCCACAGCTTGCCTCACAGCTTACCTGACATATTACCTCACTGGTTACCCCATGGGTTGCCTCACAGGTTACCTGGCTACCTCACAGGTTACCTGGCTACCTCACAGGTTACCTGCCATGTCATCTCACTGGTTCCACCGCGGGGTACCAGGCGAGTTACCTGACAGATTATTGGGCATGTTACCTCACAAGTTACCCATGGGTTACCTCACAAATTACCTCACAGATTGCCTGCCATGTTACCTCACGGACTAACCACACACGTAGACAGCCCACACACGCGCACAGCGACAAGGTGAGACATGACCATGATCCCACTCCTTACCAATTTTGACTCTCTGTGTGGTCCGTGTGCGCACACACATGCACACACACACACACACACACACACACACACACACACACACGCACGCACGCACACACACACGCACATGCACGCACACACACACGCACATGCACACACACACACACAACACAGGCACGCAAGCACCAACACACACACACACACACACACTCGTGCACAGGCACACACGCACACGCACATGCGTGGATGTGCGCATTAAGTTGAGAGGTGGTCGACCCAGGGGAGGGTTGGCAAATTAATATGACACCCTGGATGTGTTGGAAATGAAAAGGGAAGCCTATCCTAATCGCGAACTGGATGTGTTTGTCAGTTAGAGAAGCTAAGCCCTCCGCTTCCTTGACCATCGTCTCTTAACCGAGAGTGATAGAGAGAGAGAGAGAGAGAGAGAGAGAGAGAGAGAGAGAGAGGGGGGGGGAGGGAGGGGAGAGAAGATGTGTTTGTCAAACTTTTTCAGTGCCTGAACCCTTCAGTGCCTCGGCCACCCCTTCCCTTATGTGACAGACTGGATGCCGCGGTTTGTGGCTAGGACATGCACAAAAACTGGATGTGTTTGGCAGTTCAGGCGGTAAGGAAGAGAGCCCACCTGCGTGTTGACAACTTTGAGGTAACCGCCCTCAGAGGCGCGCCCGTCCATCGCTTTGATGACCACATTGCCTGGGGGAAGGCAGTCCACCTGCGCGCACGTACACCAGGAGGAACACGTTACTACTTTTTGGTGTACTAACTTAGCGACTACTGTTTCTACTAACCTCCTAGTGGCACTTCTCAGTGCTTTGCCTCTTGTTACTAACCTCTTATTGACCTCTTCATGCCATTTCTCAGTGCTTTGCCTCTTTTACTAACCTCTTACTAACCTCTTACTAACATCGCAATGCCACCTCTCCGTGAATTGCCTCTACTAACCACGTCACGCCATGTCTCAGTGCTTGGCCTGTTATACAACCTCCTTAAACTGCCACCCTTATTAGTGCTTTGCCTGCTTTTCTCATCTCTTAAATGCCACCTCTCAGCGGTTTGCCTTCCTTTTGTACCTCTTAGTGCCATCTCTTAGTGCTTTGCCCGAGTCTACTACACATGGTGCACGCTCTGAGCGCTTCTTGCTATCTGGAGTGTCCCCCGTAGTGTTTGCCTTGTTTTGCTACCCCAAAATACCGCCGTCCAGGGCTCATCCCCCTCCCTCCCCCCATTCCCGAACACACATCTCTCTCTCTCTCTCTCTCTCTCTCTCTCTCTCTCTCTCTCTCTCTCTCTCTCTCTCTCTCTCTCTCTCTCTCTCTCTCTCTCTCTCTCTCTCTCTCTCTCTCTCTCTCTCTCTCTCTCTCTCCCCCCCCCCCCCTCTCCCTCTCCATATCCTTGCCTCCGCCCCCTCCCTGCCTCCATTCCACCCACCCGCTCTTCCCCCGTGTCGCCTTCCTGCGCCCCGGGTCCCTCTTCCCGGGGTTGTGTCCTTCACACATTCCTCTTACCCTCATTCCTTTCGCCCCCCCTCTCCCCCCTCTATCTCCCCCCCCCTCACCCCCCCTTATCTCTCGATCCCTCCCCCCCCTTCACCGCCCCCCCTTCTCTCTCTCAATCCCCCCTTCTCTCTCTCCCCCCCTCCCCCTTCCCCCCCCCCCCCGGCCTCCCTGTCTCGGTCTCCACGCCCCGCTCACCCCGAGGGTACTGGCCCTTCAAGCAGTCCCCTCACCCAAGCAGGGAGAGGGATCCTCGGGCCACGACACGCACCACTTGGTACGACACGTTCAGGCGTCCAAACCCGGTATCCGCCAGTTTGCCGAATGCCAGCGCTTGCAAGCTCAGATCGCTGGGCCCGCACCCCGTGCACGTGTCCGTCACCACCGCAGTCAAGGGTGGGGTGCCTGCCGGGCACGCCTGCACATGCAACCATCCCCCCCTCCTCCTTTGCCATCTTCCTTTGCATTGCCGGTGTGTGACCTGCGTCCGCTGGCGCTGTGCATGTGTGTGTGTGTGTGTGTGTGTGTGTGTGTGTGTGTGTGTGTGTGTGTGTGTGTGTGTGTGTGTGTTTGTGTGTGTGTGTTTGTGTGTGAAGGGGGTTGCGAGGGGTGTGTGTATACGTGGGGGGTGGGGAGGGGAGGGGGTTTGGGGTGTGGGTGTGGGTGTGGGTGTGTGTGTGTATGTGTGTGTGTGTGTGTGTGTGTGTGTGTGTGTGTGTGTGTGTGTGTGTGTGTGTGTGTGTGTCCGTCCGTGCGTGCGAGCGGGGGGGTTTGATTGTTTTGATAAGAAGAAAACTTATATGAAACTTGTCATCTTAATAAGTACTTTCCCTTTTTAAGAAACTTTCCGTTTTTGGAAACTTTCCATCCAGACAGAAACTTTTCATGGGAATACACAATTTTGCAACTATACAGAAACGTTTTCTTCTAGATTGAGACTTTCCATCTAAACAGAGACTCCTCATTTAAAAACTACACAGGACTTTTCAACTATACAGGAACTTTTCATTTAAGTACAGACTTTTCATCTAAATGCAGAGTTTTCATCTGAAGAACAGGGACTTTTCGTCTGTGTTAAGTCTGTTTCGTGCCTTGTCGTAGCAGGTGATAGTGAGGCAGACGCCGCAGGCCCACCGGGGGAGAGAGCGATCCAACAGGATCGGGCTCGAAAACGACAAGCTGACTGCCTGCCAGTAGGGCCAGCTGTCCTTTTTCATCTCCCCATACCCACAAGCGCCCTCCAGCACTCCGAAGCTCGGCTGCTGAGGGTCCTTGTTGTCCTGGGTCCCCCGGCCCCCGGTCCCCCCAGTGAGAGGTCCCCTGACTGGAAGAAGCGCATCACAGCCAGCACAATATCGCCTGCGGTGCCCTCTCAACCGGGCAAACGCGAGAACCGCTGGTCTGATGACATGGGAGTTTGCGAAGCGACAAGGGAGCAAGTTTTTCATCTAGATGACCCCCAGGGCAAGGGCCCCATGCGGATTGGGGTGGAATCGGACACTATGATGGCTGCTGGACTAGATCGATGTGGGGTGAAAGCGGGATTCCTTGATGGATCTCCTTTGTGCCCTTTGCAGACGAGTGCCAGTGAGAGTAGCTCAGACATGATGGGCTGGCACCTCACCTGATATCCACCGTAAACCAATGCTGTCCCTTGGAAGACCTGGTTGGGTGCTGCCTGCACGCTAGCCAGCAGGTGAGCTACCGCCGTGGCAATCAGCGTAATCCCCACATGTGAGCGCCGTGTGCCATCCTGCGAACCATCAGCCCTGTAAACATTCGCAGATGGAAAAACCAAGGGATTGTGATGGGGGTTCACATGAAGCTGCATGTGGACAATTGTCAAGTGCCCCCCCACCCTGCCTTTCAGTTTACAGTAGCTATCATGGCTGTTGCGTGAACCCCCCCCCCACTGCTGGAAATTGGTGGCAGTTCAAGCTCAGAAATTCAGTGGGAGACGTCTGAAGCCTTGCGCGACAATTCGATGCGGTGCCACAGCAAGGTGCTTGTGGCAACCCAAGGAGTGCATCCCCTTGTACTATGCAGAGGAATCGAGAACTAGTTCAACAATCGTTCGGAAGATTTACCCTTGAACGAATGCATAACATCCTTTGCATGCCAAGAGACGGACTCCTGTAATGCATTTCCGACAACCGGAGCGATGTCATAGGTTCTGAAAATTGGTCAACGAACGATGAGCCACTCCGACCACACCACGTTATCTCGTAAAAGTAGCATTCCACCTATTTAGCTTTCAATCTTGAGTGGGGCCCAAAACAAGTAGATCAGACGACGGCCTTGCCCGCGACACGAGTGTGTGCCCGCCTACAATGATCCCAATAGACGGATGAACCTGCTGTTGACCAACAGAAGATTTGGATGTTTGGACGTGAAGGAACGATCAGAAACACGAACTGATCCACCGCAGGCTTGCGTCACTTTGCCGGTGCCTGGGAACCTCGTCGATGTGTAGCTGTCGGTGTGATCTGCGGAGACGCCGGTACGAGTCGTAAAATACGACTCGTAGCGACCGCTGGACCAGCGGTCCCTGGTCTCCGCCTTGCAAGCAGGCAGCCTGCAAGGTTCGCAGCCTGAAAGTTTCAGGTTAAAACCCTGAGCAGAACTGCTCAGTGTTATCGCCTGCCCAGGTCGTCAATCCCCTTTAAATGACTCTTCCATCCGGATCCGTGAATTTTTATGTACAGCATCACACGCCAAAATTCCGATGAGAAATACGAGCCCAGCATTCATTCGAGAACAATTATTATTTAGGCTCGATCCTTCTCGAGCAGTACCCTACGGTACGGAGACTCCAGCAAACACAGAAGAGATCCGTGGCAGAAGCAGCAGCTCCAAAGATGATGTAAGGGCAGCAATGCAAATGCTTTAAGACAAATGGCATCATCATTATATACTACCGTACCGTCGCAAATTATTGGGCAATAAACTTATTTTGGGCACCCAAAAATCCCTAAATAATAATTAAAGATAAGAAATAATCCGAAAAATAATGGCGCAAATTATTGGGCACACCCTCCGGGAGGGTCAAGGAATATTTTTTAATATTTTTTAGAACCCCATTTCATCGTACTAGATGGTTGATCAACATGGGTTTTGTGACAAAAACACATCACAGCATTTTTTTAATGATATTTTACAGTCATCGGAACATCCCTGCACCTCGAGGACGCACGTACCGCCGACAAAATCCCAAAAATAATGGCGCAAATTATTGGGCACCCCCTCCGGCCGTTTATTTGATTTCTTTTTAATTTGGGCGGAGAAATAATTATTGCCCAATAATTTGCGTCGGTACGGTATTCAGATTTGTATTATTCTCCTGTACAACACACTCTCTCAGAGTTTTTGATAAACTGTGCTCTCAAGAAAGCTTCAGGCGTGAACTCGGCACGACAAAGCAAATGACACAGGAGTCTGATGGAGCACTCAGAACTGTCTGCATCACTAGAGTACTTCCCTATATATACTCATAATGGAGACTATTTCTTAATGAGCCTCATAACAGGTTTGCAACTCCAGATCTTGACGGCGTACGGGCACGATCAAGTTACAACCAACTATAAGAGTCAATTGTTATTCAAGTACCATACAGTACAGGTACACCCCAGTGCAGTACAACTGTACCTTATTGTTTATATGCATTATAAGTCTTATAAAGCCCTCTATTGCTAAGATGTGGCTCACAAACATGCTATTATGAAATGACCCAACATGTCTCTCAAATACCTAAGGTCTGCATGTTGGTGTTCATTTTTCTAGCAAATGCCAGCGAGGACGCAGCGGATAAGAGAAGATGAGGACTCTGTTGCAGACGCGGGCGACAGGGCCACGGCAGCCAAGGGGTCCCGTGACAGGGACTTCCATCAAGGGGGCCCTCCGGGGGTGGGCCAACGCGCGGCAACACGCGGGTGTGGCGGACTCGTCGAGACCGTACCCCAGGGCGTACCTGTCAGTGAGGAGGGAGACAGGCAGCACGAGACCGGGAATACTAGGTCTAGACTGGTACACATATCGATACCTGGTTGTCGGGTGTCTTTTTGAGCCTTTATGCTTTGTCTCAAATGAGTTGGTTGGAAATTGTAGGGTGGGATCTTGAGTATCTACCGGAGTGCCGCCGCCTTCCACCAAGTACGTTGCTTTTAACAGCACCTTGATGCGGAGCTGCACTTGACGTGGGACTGCAGTTGATGTGGAGCTGCACTTTGATGTGGAACTGCACCTGATGTGGAGCTGCAATTTGATGTGGAACCGCACTCCATATGGAGCTGCACGAAATGTGTTCTCTCACTTGCCCTAGACATTCCAGCATTCGCCTGCGTCGACGGACATCCGGCATCCAAATGCTCGTGGCAATGCTTGATTCAATTGCTGTTGAGCGACCTTGAGAAGCTAGGACCCCGGTCGAGACGGTCAAGCTTGGGGGGGGGGGGGGCGTGGTGAAAAGATCTCCTGTTGTTTCTGCAGTCAGGGGGTTGTGGACCATCTGGCGAGATGTCCACTATGTGGTTGTTCCGGGTACCTATTCTGCTTGTTCACGGTACCCAGGGTACCGTACCCTTCCTGGCTGTTCATCATTGTACCCATCCTGGTTGTGCACCATCTCGAAGGAATGCGAAACAAGAATCTGGTTGTTCAGGGTATCAAATTTTTGTCTGTTAGTCGATGGCTACGAGTGCCAGCGTGTTGCAAACATATGCATATCTGACCTGACCATGGCGAGTCTGGCGTGGCTGCAACTGCAGGTTTGTATGCACATATATGTATACATATATACATGCAGATTTGTATATACATACATGCAGATTTGTATATACATACATGCAGGTTTGTATATACATTCATACATGTTTGTATATTTATACATGCAGGTTTGTAAACACATGCATGCAGCTTTGTATATACATGCTTGCAGCTTTGTAGATTCATCCATGCAGGCTTGTATATTCATACATGCAGGCATGTATACATATATACGTATATACATACATGCAGGTCTGTATGAACATATATAGACCTCCTCCCTCCCTACCTCCCTACCTACCTATTAGTATATGGTCACAGAGATTTGTAACTACAACTCGTATTCACAAACTTGCCTTCATTAATCATTACTCCGCCACCATCACCATTAGTGCCAAATTGCGGCTCACCTTCACGTGGTGCCAAAAGCCGGGGTTGAAGCTGGCGCTATTCGCCAGCTAAATATTCAGGGGGAGGGCAATTTTGGCGACTGGGTGGGTGGTAATTTGCAACAGTAGTTGAAACTAGGTACCATAACCACATAGTACAACGTGTACTTTGTAGCACTGTACAAGACGGTATGATTTAAATTGTAGTTGTCCCGATGCCGGACTAGTCCTTTCTCAAGTTGTCTAGTAGTAGTCCGTGTAGCTGTTACGACACCGGACTAGAAAGAAAGAAAGAATTACATCAACCCAGCCCAGAGGGCCTGATGAGATGCAACTAGTAATCCATATGCCTGCTGTGCTCCACTAGTTTGAAGAAAAGAAGAGGAAGTTCAAGAGAATTGGTGGTGCTTATATAATCTCGTCTCCGCGTGTGCCGGGTCATGCACACTTTCTTTTCTAAGTTCAAGAGAATGCGTCCTAGTCGTAGTCAATCCGGTAGACGTTGCAACAGGATGTCTTCCAAGTCTTCGTCATCCCGACTCCCTTTTGCGTGCCCAAAACAGTTTACTTCTTCTTCTCTGGACGTGCATGAATACGTAACACTGTTTCTAAGAAGCGTGAGAGAGTGGTATATGACACGCATATAGCAGCTGATGCAAACGGCTAGGTGCGTTGAGCTGCGCTGCACGAGCGATACCTAGATTGGTGAGACCCGAACACCCAAAAGATAGAAGGATAGAGAGTAAGGTAGTTCAGTCAGAACAATACGGTTAAGATGTCTTGGAGTTAGGCTGTGGCGATGGAATTTAAGCATTTTTGAAATGCTGCGTTCCGATGGAGTGCGACACAGACAAGGTCAGGTCATGGTACTGTGGCACAATGAAGTGCCAAAAGGCATTGAATATGTAATCAATATTTGCGTACGTCACATGATGTGTCACTTGCATGCATATATGTATACGTAACCTTGAGGATACGATTTGGAGTCGTGCCTTGGCTCCGCGCGCACAACATCGTCGTTTTG
Organism: Botryococcus braunii; assembly: GCA_002005505.1. Lineage (NCBI taxonomy): Eukaryota > Viridiplantae > Chlorophyta > Trebouxiophyceae > Botryococcus > Botryococcus braunii. The sequence goes on from KV908381.1 coordinate 372,836, forward strand.
TGCAGCTCTGATGTGTGTGATGGCTATGCTTGAGATATTAATAACAAAATTTGTCCATCAGCCATCATTAGCTGATAACACACCGCGAAAATGGTGGGTCCGCTTCGGGAGGGGAGTCATGCCGTTGCAGTTTCAAGGAACGTCGTTTAAGACTCATGATATGTTCTTTAGTAGGTTTCTGGGACTCAAGAAGGAAGCATCATCCAAAATGCTGCTTGCCGTCTGACAATGGGACCATTTTCGGGTGTCACACAACTTGTGTCAGCAAGTGGAAGTGATACTCTTGATTCGATCATGTTTGAAGGTCTCCAGGGCATGTGTCTGTGGAAACTGCAAATGGGGCTGTGTGTTTGTATCAGTATCGCCATCACTCTGTATGTTGGCTGTTTCTGAGGGGGCCTGGAGGATGCAAAACCGTGAATGCATGCGGTATGCAGGAGCAGCCTCAAAAGAAAACACTCGAGAGTGTCAGCAGGGCCAGTGTATACACATGTACATACATATATATACATACAGTGTTAGCAGGGCCAGTGTATACATACAGTGTTAGCAGGGCCAATGTATACATAAATGCATACAGTGTTGGCAGGGCCAATGTATACATACAATGTTAGCAGGGCCAATGTATACATAAATGCATACAGTGTTAGCAGGGCCAATGTATACATACAGTGTTAGCAGGGCCAATGTATACATGTATGCATACAGTGTTAGCAGGGCCAATGTATACATACAGTGTTAGCAGGCCTGCTGACATTGTGGCCAGTGTTTACACATATTCCATGCAAGTAGACAAGCAAGAGGTGCCATAGTGTGCCAGACCGGCCTGCAAAAACGGAACCCTGGCAACAGCCGGCAGTGGCGCCACGTTAATTCGGGAAAGCCTAACTGTGAACCCAGAAAGTTGTTTCTACAACTGTTCAGATATATTTTGTCCAGGTATAACCATTTAGGGGTCAGCAAGAGTTAGAAAAAAGACCCAATTCAGATGAAGGGGAGGGACAACATGCTACAAGTTCCACTCCCGCAACCACACCTGGCTAGAGAGCATTCAAAACCCAGATGGGAATGATGGAGGGGTCCAATCGGTTTTTTCCATGTTTTTTGAAAAACCTCGGGCGTTTCCAATTTTTCCCCATTTCATAGATGTGAATGATGGATCGGGTCCAATCCTGCAGGTAACACACCCAAGACCGCACCTGCTTACAATGAACATGGCATACAGGACACACAATAATTGCTACATACCCAGAAAACACATGCTAAAACACATCATGGGCCGCCT
>KV908381.1:381620-389120 GCA_002005505.1 Botryococcus braunii
TTATATATATATATATTATATATATATATAATACATATATATATATATATATATATATATATATATATATATGTATATATATATATATACATATATATATATATATGTATATATATATATATATATATATATATATATATATATATATGTACCGTACCGTCGCTAACTATTGTTCATTATAATTTATTTGAACACCCAAAAAAGGCCAGATATTAATTAAAAATATTAAAAATGAGAAAAATTAATGACGGTAAATGTTGAACACCCCCCTCAAGGGGTTTTCTGAATATTTTAAATTTCTGAACATCTCCGAAAACTACCAGAGAACCTTCTAAACATCTAGATAAGGTTTAAACACTCCTAAAAAAATGTCTTAGCCAACAAGAACCTCTAACTCCATGTGTATCGCCCATAGTAGTCCACCTCGGGACGTGATGATGTCCCGCCCTACTCAACTTACTCTAGATTGCTATCTTGGCTAGAACTTGAGTCATTCTCTGATTCACTGCCTTCGTCAACTGTTGAATGAGTTGGTCAATACTGTACTTAGTGACATCCCCTGTCACATGCCATCAACAGCAGTGTAAACTATAGCCTTTATAGCCCTTTATGAACGGTATAGATCATACTCGTACCTCAATGACATAACACGTGACTTGTACGATATGCGTTCTCAATAGACATTACGTATGGTAGTACTTTAGGATCCCTGCAGTCCGAGCCATCCCTGGGCAGCCCAGGAACGGCTCGGTACTTGTCCGAAGCATGTTGGTATCCTTGACCAACCTCTACTGTTGGAGAGTGCTGTGTGCTGTTCCTGGAAACGTTGTAGCGTGGACGGTTTTTCCCACAGGCTACGAACTGACGCTGCCGTCGTGCCATCACTGCAGGTGTGTTTAGGATTCTCAAAGTCGTTCCAGATATGATTGTGCTCAAACATTCAGACCAGTTAGATATTACTGCTGTGTGCATTGATGAGAGTGCATGACGAGAGCGCACTGAATGTTTGACCTCATTGAGACTTATGTTGAAGTCCACCGTTGTGGCGGTACGATAGTTTCACTGTACAAACATCACAAAGAGACCTTGCTGAGTTACTGATGAACTATTATTGTATTCTAGTGACGTAAAGTAGACATCGCAAGGCCTCTTTGGTGCTGAACTCTGCTATAGCTATAAGGCAAGGCGTAGTGTTACGTGGTCTTTAGCAAGAGTGAGAGCAGTTAACATCATTTGTAAGACTTGTCCGAAGCATGTTGGTATCCTTGACCAACCTCTACTGTTGGAGAGTGCTGTGTGCTGTTCCTGGAAACGTTGTAGCGTGGACGGTTTTTCCCACAGGCTACGAACTGACGCTGCCGTCGTGCCATCACTGCAGGTGACGCCGCAAGCAGAAATGCTGATCTGAGCTCTGTCTCTGCCTCTGAGCTGTCATCTGTCTCCTCTCAATCACTCTGGGCCTGTTTTTGCTGCCCTTAGTTCGCCCCCTCTTTCTCTTAGGTTCAGCTGGTATCTGATCCTCGATCAGAATTGACAAAATCGGTTTCTAGGCAATGAAAACACGACCCATTATTTTTTAAACCATGCAATAGTGTCTTCTGATCATCCGTGGAAGTCGGGGATGCACGTGCTCCTCTTTTTTATTTCGAAATTAAATGGCGAAAATTATTGAACACCCGATTTTGGGGTTTATTCAGTATTTATAAAATTGAACACCCAAATAATTATGTGAACAATAATTAGCGACGGTACGGTATATATATATATATATATATATATATATATATATATATATATATATATATATATATATATATATATATATATATATATATATATATATATATATATATATATATATATATATATATATATATATATTGCTCCTGGAGGCTCAGTATTCATTGGCCTCCTTACAGGATTACAACTCCAGATCTCAATGGCGTACGGGCATGATCAAGTTTGTTTCCTATCAGTACCATGCACTGGATTTCAATGTACCTTATGATTCGACCTAACTGTCGATGCTTAGTAACACTCTAAACCGGTAATCATCCCCAATCTCTAAACGACTCGTGAGTTAGATCAGTCTGCCAGTACCTTCATGTGGTCGGGAGTCCCGCGTCGGGACTCCCGACGCGGGAGAGAGTCGAACGGGAACAAAACCCTTCCATCGCACAGACATCGGGATGTCCATATCAGATCTACTTTACACAGCAATATGGCAGCATTTGGTAATTACAGTAGATTGCTCCATAATCTACAATTGAAAAGAACTCTGTTTTTCAAAAGTAGCGGCCATTGAAGCCGGGTATTAGATTCCCGCTTATTTGCATTTGCACACTGTTGCCAGTGTTAGGCGTAACCATGAGAAGCCTTTTGCAAGGACTGGGGTCTCAATTTCAATCTCTTTCTGTTTTGCTTCCACTACGCGTGTTGCCACGGCCCATCTCCGTTGTCGGCAGGTCAGTAGTGCTTACGTCTAGTTCATGTTTCCGTTGTTAATTTCGTCATTGACGCAATCCAGACCCAGTCGGTTTCGCAACGGTGGTGAATTGACCATTCATTTAGAAGAGTTTTAATTAAACTATTCGGGGTTTTATCCCAGAATGTCGGTTCACCCGTTTGCATTTCATCGTGCCCACTGGATGGACAGATGTAACTCATTTCCTTTCTCTTAAAAGCAGCATGAACCTCTGCATGTCTCTTTTTTAATGTTACTCAATCACTTCGTTTCGTGTCAAGGCCACCCTTGCATGATTTCGTTCAGAATCTCAGCCTCCTGGTTAGTAGGCCTCCATTTCAGTGGCGCGGTAATGCAATGCTACACCTTTTATATGATTTTGCATTTGCCTGCTTGATCATGGTTAGTCAACGTGTGCGTGAGACACCTCACACCTGACATCCAACGTGGTCGTGCTCGGAAAACTTCCATATCAATCACCAACTACTAAGGTTATCTTTTATGCCAACCCTTTCGGGTGTATGAAAAGAATCCTCCTTCTGTGGGCCAAGAGCCGCATATGATTTCTGTGGGTAGCATCTGTTTCTCAGACCTCCTTGTTTGTCGGACCTTGCTGGGAGGTCAAAGATCTTGCAGGCTATCAGAGCAGGCTACAAGACCCTGCAGTCATGTCAAATTGGACACATTCCCGTGTTCGTATTCGTAGATATCATCAGCAATAGTTGAGACGCCTCAGACTACAGTCAGTCCTTCTTAGACTTCTTAGAAGCCTTTTGTTTTCGTTGGGTCTGCTTCTGACAGAGGCGACTTTTGCTTGTCCTGATAGTCAGCCCGTGTCATTTGGGGAATCTAGCCACCATATTTCGGGGCGTGGGTACATCCTGCTTCGTGCCCGGAACTAGATTGTCCAGCTGACACCTTGCAGCGCTAGGCAGTGGCCCTTGCCCCCCGTTCTGGACATCGTATGTCCTCCATCTTCCCAATGGGGCCAGTGGGGGCAAAAAACGGAAACATCCCGGAGCGGAATCACCGGGCACTTCTGGCAGATTCGATCCGAGTTCCATCGTGAAGTGTTCCTGGCTCTGCCAAGAAGTGTTGGCCCCCACACAATGCAGAGTCACATGCAAACACAGCCTAGGAGGTGTGCCTGGCAGCATGCATATCAAGCCGCGTGGGGTTGGGGTCTCCCAGGCGAGAAACGCGGGGGACGCGGCTGGCCCAAGTGAAGTCGTCTGCATCGGTTTCAAGCGCAGAGGACCTCCTGCGGACGTACGGACTCACGGAAGACGACTTGAAGGTCATCGAGCAGAAGAATCCTTCTGCGCTGAAGAGCAATGTCGACAAGGTGAGAAGACCACAGCCCTCTCCCTGCCTGGCAAAGTGCTGCTGGGAACCAGCAGTCCTTTGCGTATGTTTAGGACATGGAACGGTTGCGTGGCAGCATTGATGGGGGAGGGGCTCGGGAATACCAAGTTCGGATACGTTTTTGGGTGTGCCATTGTGCGTCCTGCACATGAGGGTGCGGGGAAGCAGCAGAGAGAAGAGAAGGGGGGCGGGACAAAGACTTAGAGGGCATCCGCATTTACGCTCGCGCCATTCCGAGCGCGCTGAATTGCTGCTCGTACGAACATTCGCAGTGTTCGTTTTCCGTGCGCCTCGATTACTGGCACGAGCACAAATGCGGATGCGCTCGTAACATGGGCAGGAGGGAGGGAGGGAGGAAGCCCGGGGGGGGGGGGGAGTGCCGGCGAGGAGAAGACACAACTTGGGGCGCGAGTGCGTACAGGTGTGTGCGCGAGAGGAAGTGAGAGGGGGGAGGGAGACGGCTGGGTGGGTATGGCAGCGTGGGTCAGACAAAGTGATGGGAGGTTGCTGTGGAGGAGAAAATGATGGAGAGCTGTTGGGTCTTGACAGGAAACGGGAGGGAATGTGAAGGGGCTGGAGAGAGGTAGGGAAGGGGAGGGGGGATTTTTGTCAGCTTTCACATGGGAGAGGATGGGGGAAGGGCAGAAGAGTGCCCCGGGGGGGGGGGGGGGGATGATCTGGAAATAGGAGGGAGGGAAGGGAGGGAGGGAGCAAGCAGAGGACAAAACGCGGCTGAGGGCACGCGCGCACACACACGCACACACACACACACACACACACACACACACACACACACACACACACACACACACGCACGCACACGTGTGCATGTGCATGCACGTGTGTGCTCTCGCAAGAGAGAGAGAGAGAGGGGGGGGGGGAACCAGGGGCGAGGAAAGGCCGGCGTGCATAGAGACAGTTTCCCCTGCTGTGCCTGAGCTGCTTCGTCTCCGGCATTCAAAATTGGGGACGGCAAAGAGCCTGCCACCGAACGCAACGAGAGATGCAGAGGAAGATGCTGGTCATTCTCCCAACATCTTGGGTCACTCTCCAAAACTCTGGGCATTCTCCAAATACCTGGGCCATTCTCCAAACACCTGGGGTCATTCTCCCAACATCTTTCGTCATTCTCCAAACATCTTCCAAGCATCAGAGGGTCACGCTCCCCACTCAGGACACGGGGCTCGGTCACTCTGCAAAAGCGTGAGAGCGGTCTGACCTTTTGTGAGGTTGTTGTTCTTGTTTTGGGGGGGGGGGGGGGCAGGTGCTGGGCCCCAAGGTGGAGTATCTGCGGGACGGGGCGCACCTGAGCACGCAACAGCTGGCACAGGTACTGCGGGCTCAGCCCCGCATCCTTAGTAGCAGCCTGGAGGACCACATCCGGCCCACGGTGGAGTACCTGCGGAACATTGTCGGGCCCAGCGCTCCCGCGCGCCTCGGGCGGTTGCTGGCCACCCGCCCCGTGGTGCGGTTCCCCCCCCCAACCCCCTCCTCTCGCCTTATAGGGGGGCAACCCGGAACCGTAATTCCCTCCCTTGGGCCCCAGGGTCCCTCCCTGAGAGACCACAGCGTGTGGGAGAGCGCGGCTGGCCGAGCGGGCTTCTCTCTCTCTCTCTCTCTCTCTCTCTCTCTCTCTCTCTCTCTCTCTCTCTCTCTCTCTCTCTCTCTCTCTTCCCCCCCCCTCCTCTCTCGCTCTTGCTCGCTCGCACACACACGCACTCATATGCATCTATGCAGGAACAGGCTTTGGGGAACAGTAGGGAGAGGGATAGGGAGAGAGAGGGGGGGGGGACATACACAGACACGCACGCACACGCAGAGATAGGGGGGGGGGGAGAGAGAGAGAGAGAGAGAGAGAGAGAGAGAGAGAGAGAGAGAGAGAGAGAGAGAGAGAGAGAGAGAGAGAGAGAGAGAGAGAGAAGGGGGGAGGTGGAGATGTCGGTGCACACGGCCACATGCAGGAACAACCAGAGTAGCAACTTGCTGGGACATTTGGGAGAGTCTTTCACAAGGACATCGTGGATTCCAGGACACAGGGCCATCAGTCTTCTCGACGCGTCGCCACCGTCGGGGTCCCGAACCCTAAAAATCCTTGCCCATCTGATCCAGAGGTGAAGGGTTTTGAGCGACAGCCTGTCGCCGACAGGTCAAATTTAGGAGCTTATGGTGACAGTGAGCACTTCGTGGCGTGACAGAGGGGGTTCCTCGTGTTGGGACCAGGTGCATCGAAAGGGGCGATTAATCATGGCCTGTGGGGATTGGGGATTGAAGAGACTGGTGTCCGGTACACGTGACAAGAGAGAGGGGAGGTTGCATCTTTACATGCGGGGGACGGGAGCGTGGGGCCGTGGGGACTGCAGCTACTGACATACGAGGTGCAAGAAAACCTGGACCCGAAAATCAAGTGGCTGGAAACTCTGGGGATTGACCGCAAGAAGCTGCCAACTATCCTGACCCGCTCTCCCGACATCTTGTCCATTGGCATTGGTGCGTCTCTTCCAGTCTGCTTCTGTTATACGCGTTGCTCGAATGCAATTGCAAGATCCTCCTTGTCATTGCAAGATCCTTTTAAGCCCTGTCCAAATCTTTGCCAACCCCTTGCTGAGAATGTTCGTGGGGAGTTTAATAACCAAATTTGAAAGATGGCTCAATCCGCAACCTTGAAATCACTCGTTGAGGTTTTTCGGCCCTGTTCAAACCTTTGCCATCTCCTCGCCGACAATGTCAGGTCCTTAATTCCCAAAAATTCTGATCCGCGACCTTGAAACTTCTCCCGGAATCTTTTTTGGTGCTTGCAGAGATTTTTTTGACCCCACCGGCCAGTCACACTCTCCTGGCGATCCCACACAGGCACTGAACCATCAATATACCGATAAGCGCAATCAAACTGAATACATAGCAAGTGTGCACGCATGCATCGTTAAGGTGTGTACGTGTGTGTGTATATGTCCGTGTGCGTGCACGCATGTGTGTGTGTGTGTGTGTGTGTGTGTGTGTGCGTGCGCACGCGCGCGCGCGTCCATTCTCGTATCACTCCCTAGCCCCCCGCGGGGGGGGGGGGGTGGGGTTGGCGTGGCTTCCTCCACCACTTTTTGTTTTTCACCTAACCCCCGCCAGTCTAGCTCCCTCAAACGTTGTGTAAGGCTGCACGTGTGTACTGAGAAAGTCGAACTGCATCTCTGGGATGCCACATGCTGTAAATTCCCGGAGGAAAAGGCCGACGCGGATCAATCCCTGCGCCAAGCTGGTTACATTAACCAAGAACAGTAAAGTTTGTTTACGATAACATCTGGATCATACAAAATAACCCCCGTACTTTTTATGATAGTACTCGAGGACCGTACCTTCAAATTCCGGGGCCGGGGGGGGGGGGGGGGGGCAGGTACGGATCTGCAACCAACAGTCAACTTCCTCAAGTCAGTTGGCCTTTCGGATAAGGAGGTCGCGGATAAGATTGTTCGCAGCCCAACCCTCTTCCACAACCACCTCTCCGTCCTGCGTGACAACGTCAAGACGCTCTTGGATGCAGTACGCCCCCCCCCCTTCCCCAAGGGACGGCCCGTGTGCCCGCCATCTCGAAGTGGAGTGTAGGCTGTCTAGGCAGATCTGCGGAGGGCGTGTAAGTCTGTTACGGCCCAACACTGTTGCAAAACAACCTCACTCAGTTGTTG
>KV908381.1:391620-406620 GCA_002005505.1 Botryococcus braunii
AGTACTTGAAAGTGCGCTCCTCTCACATAGCAGCTTCTCGTGGTGGCATTTTTCGTTTAGCTCCTCCAGAAAGCACATTTCCATATCACTCCCAGCACAACCCCACAAACGAATGTGGTGTTTCTGTCTGTGAGCGTGTGTGTGTGTGTGTGCGTGTGCGTGTGCGTGTGCGTGTGTGTGTGTGTGTGTGTGTGTGTGTGTGAGAGAGAGAGAGAGAGAGAGAGAGAGAGCGAGAGAGAGAGAGAGAGAGAGAGAGAGAGAGAGAGAGAGAGAGAGAGAGAGAGAGAGAGAGAGAGAGAGAGTTTGTTTGAGTGTGTTGGGGGGGGGGGAGTGTCTAAGCGTGTGTCAGGGTGGGGAGGTTCTTGTTCTATGCGGAGACTGGTTTCCTTGGAGTCAAGACGTTGCGGTAAAAGCGGGTGGTGGGTTGGTTGCGTTGTGCAGAGCAAGTACAAGGGAGATATCAGCTTTTTGAGCGAGATCCTTGGCTGGTCAACCGCGGAGTTCCAGTCTCACAAGCGGCAAAACGGGGTCTAAACGACAGAGTTGATCCGGGTCAGAACCGACTGCAAATGTGTGGTGCTAGCAACAGCCCGACATTTGAGGCTCCCCCATGCTGCATAATCCTGTACAGCCTTGCAGGTACACGTGGGCATGCCCATGTAGTCGAGTCAACGCGACCTTTGATCCATAAGGCATGCTTGGAGGAAAGCAATGAAGGAGAGGAATGAGTTTCGTGCTATCGGGACGCGCAAAGGTGGGCTAGAAGAGCGTGACTGAGCAGTAATAGAATCGATAGCGTGAGGATATGACGGGAGCTGAGCTGAAGAAATAGATATATGCTATACAATAAATATGATACTATTGTTTATGATATATTTATATTATAATATAGAATAGCAGTATTATTCTTGTATTGTAGTATAATAGTAATGCATGATTTAATATACAGTATGTCTACCATACTGGTATATATATATATATATATATATATATATATATATATATATATATATATATATATATATATATATATATATATATATATATATATATATATGTATATATATATATATATATATATATATAGATTAATATCTCATTCAAATGATAATATATGTGATATTTAGTAACATTGGACATAGGGATATCCTTAACGTCCCTTCTTGGTAGATGGAATAGAACGACTGTGCACCTAACGAGAGAGACGTTCTTAATTGGAGCCCTGTATATTGTATAAGGGCTGGGTGGCAATCCGGCCTTGAAGAACTGCACAATAAAGGTCGCCACCCCAAAGCTATGATGCCTTGAATAGTCCAGACTCGAATTCACAATACCCCTGCTGGTCAAGAATTGGCTGTGCCCAATTGATGATATCTGCCAGACTATATAGCAGTTTTGTACAGCCGTCACTGGAACACAAGGAACAGTCATGACCTTCAGGAGACGCCGAAGACAACTTATGCGGTTTTAGTTATGATGTGATATGCTTGCTGTGTGAGGAAACCAGTTGTATGTCTAGGTAAACATCTTACGTGCACGTCAGGCATTTTTCAGCCAGAATGGCAGTATACTACGGCCGCCTAACACAAGCAAACGGCCATGCCATTCAGGGGACGCGGGAGACGATTTATGCTTTTCTACATACAATGTCATGTGCCTTGTTGTGTTAGCAGCCACTGCCCTATCTAAACAAACATCCTTACCTGCTGAAAAATGCCTGACGTGCACGTCAGGCATTTTTCAGCCATAATTGCAGATAGTACGGCTGCGGGCGCTACTAATGCAAGCAACAGGCACGCCATTCAGGAGACGTCGGAGATAGAGACATTTATAGTGACTTCTACACCAACTACCCGTAAAGTTTTGTACAAACACTGTTGTGCACGCTATCACTGAGTGAGTCACGTTGAACCAACTGCTACCAAAGCTACCGTGTGAATCAGAAAACGTACAGATCTTACCGCAAAACACCCGACAGACAAGATCACGGTACACACTGTGGGTTCCGACACTGCATCGATATGACACACTGACGACCTAGAGGGACTAGATACTAACGTCTGAATCGTGCAGTTAACGCAAGAGATCAAGTCATCACTCTGAATGGTCCCTCAGGACCCCTAAGCCCCACAGGCAAACAAATCAGGCTTCATAGGCTTCACTCTTAATTTTAAACAAATCACCATCGACTTTCAATTGACATAATTATAATTTGCAGATCCCTCAGGGGACGTTTGCACTGGCACCCCGTATCCCTTCATCCTGAGTTGGAAACGCTACGTTGCACATGCACAGAAAATAACATCTATCTTCAAGACCCCCGGGGTCTTGCAGATAAAATCAGAAGGGGCCCCTTATGATTATATACAAATTCAGATTGACGGTTTGCAGGATTCAATCAGAATACAACACGGTGCCGTACAGCTTTGCTATCACGCAGCTGAGCCAAGTCTCTTGAGGTAAGAGGTCAACATAATTATTAGCAATCTGGTGCTGGACACAAGTGGACGCCTATAACCTCACTCCAACCTATTCTGATCTCCTTTGATTGTGCAGCTGTCTTCAGCTGTGTTTATCAGTCACTCCCTCCGAAACCTCCTCATGAACTTATTGACCTATGGCCATAGGTCAATGGAATGCATGATATTCTACCGGGTACACCTCCCAAACCTGCCGTACAATGCACTTCTTAGAGACCCAAATTAATGCATTAAGCAGTGTTGACAAAATCCCCCTGCAGGGTCTAGTTTGTTAACACCTTGGTGCCGTGGAACCCCAGGCCTCTACCTCCACAATTTTTTTAAATACAAGGATCAAATGATCCACGTGTAAGCCCTCCTGTCACACCCAACCCCACTTGTAATGGCCGCATATAAGGCCGCACGCTTGACAGCACAAGCCCCACTGCCAGCTTGGCTGCCCCTCCCCCATTCATTCCCCCTTTCCCCATTTCGTTTACACCGTTGCGTGTCTAGTCTTTGGTTGGCTACCTCGGGTGGCCCGCTTTTCTTTATTTCGGCTAGAGTGTGTTGTGGACATCTTATCATGCCCACGTGGCTGGACAGATGTAACTTCTTCTTCGTGACAAGAGTGGAGTAAAAAGACCAGCCCAATGTTCAGGGACCCAAACCCCAATGTTTCAAGCTATGAGTCACACCCGGCGAGCGGCCAGCTGGCGACCCACAGCTGCCGCAATGATGAAACTGACCCGACGAATGACAAAAAATCCCTCCACATCTTCTTGAGCAATGATGGCTTGGTTCAAAAGCCCCTGGAGCCTCTGCAACAAGGCCAGCGCATCAGCATGCAACCCTCCAAATGTTTCAAAAGCCACAGGCGGCTGCTGACGCGACAACAAGACAGCATAGCGGGTCTGCTTGTCTTGGGCAGCGCACGCGGCGGCCCCACCCGGGACGAAGTGCAGCACAAAAGACCAGCCCAATGTTCAAGGACCCGAACTTCTTCTTCTTCTTCTTCTTCTTCTTCTTCTTCTTCTTCTTCTTCTTCTTCTTCTTCTTCTTCTTCTTCTTCTTCTTCTTCTTCGCCAACCACCACCACGTGTATGGGCACGTGGGCCATCCACCAATTCTCCGTTCCCAGGCACAATTGAGGACGATTGTGGTCTACGAGGGGGAGAAATGTAACGACTATCGGGGATGTCCGATAGTCGAAGCCCTACGTAACCGCTGAGCAATGCCGATAAACACCGATCATACCTTTCAGGCACGTGGCACACCCGGCCTAGTTGGTAGGATTCCTCCGAGGGACCTCGTAGTCCCGGGTACGAATCCCGGTCGTTACAATCCTGATAAAGGTCTTCACAACGTGATGGCTAGCTGGTGCTTTGTGTGTGGAGGTTGCGGACACACCCAGGCGGCGCTCATAGGACCTCCAGTGGCCACTGCGCAATCATGGGCTTGAGATGGGCTGAAATAGTGTGTGTAGACAGTGTGGAAGTGAATTCACTCCTTAGATTCTGGCCAGATCTTGTTCCTGGGTCCGTGCTTTTTTTGGGGGGGGGGGGGGGGTGTGCTTTCTTATGGTTTAGAGTTGCAGGATGTGTCCGGCTTCCTTCAAGAAGCCTGAACTCTCTAGTGGTTCTGCAGATATCACCTTTGCACCTCATAGACCCTCTCCCCTACGTCTCCCAAGTCCTGGATTGAAAGTAAAGAATGGGTGTTTTTGGGACAGGCCCTAGGGTTGACGTGACGTGGACGAGCTTATTCCAATATTGCAGGGAGGAGTTACAGGCCAAAGTCTTCAGATGGCGCAGAACGCCCATTCTAATCCCACGTCACCACCAAACGTGTGGGATTATGAAGATCATTTGGGGCCATTCACTTTCAGGCTACGCTCAAGTGGCCATACAGTAGAGGTAAGTGTCCGCCATCTATTGTGTCAGTAGCCATCTTTAATAGCACCGGGCTACTGGTAAACTAGTGCTAGTGCTTTAACAGTGACGCGAATCGGAAACTCCCGGTCCGGGCTACTAGTGCTACTAGTGCTACCAGTGGCCACTAGTTAACTAAAGCCAGCGTTGTACCTGACCTTCTGCCTACCATCCTCCTTTTCATTACACCTCTTTTCCACCATCCTTGCCAGCAGAAATCAGATTTTTGCCTTACCTCTAAAACCACCTGAACCTGAGCTTCATAGAACAAGGTCGATGCATTGTAAGACAAGGGAGTTTGTTCTTTGCTCAGGATCAAGATTGGACCACCGCTTATGCGGATGGCGGGCGGCATCCTGCGGAACCAAAAGGTTATGTCAAGCTCTTTGGATGTAACTTGTTTTCTCCTTCAAGTATGTTGTGATAGTATTCATAAAAAATACATTTACACAAAGGTTAAGTAATTTATACTATAATATACATATAGTATATAGTATACAATAGATAGGATTTATTTGGGGGAAATTGAACTTCCTTGAACACCCTCTCTCTACCTCTCAGCATGTGTTGGAAGGTCATTTCCCCCTGCGCAGGAACCCTACTTCATGTCATGACACCTTTATTTGATCAAGTACTGTGGGAGTGTCGGCAAAGGGCTTACACTTGAGAAGTTTCCAAGATTTCCCACAAATACGAACATGTCATATGGATAGCGGTTTGGACATGCCTCACTTTTCAGCAATGAAGTTGCTGGATGGGCTTTCTGAATAAAGTGGGTGTGGGGGCCAGCGAGGAAGTTTTACTTCCAAGAGAAATATGCTATCGATGCCCTCTTTTCATGCATCGCTTATCCGGTGCAGTTCCCACGCCGTGAGACATACTATTCTCGTCTGTTAGCTTGCGGTTGTGCGATTCGTCTTGCAGCCCTGATGCAAGCATTAATGTTCTTTTAAGGGGGCTTCTTCTCCCCGCCATCTTAATTGGGGCTTGGATGTGCACAGCAGAGGACAAACGTTTCATAGGCCTGCTGCTAAGCTCAGAGGTAATTCTTCTATCTGGTCCCAACCCCGCCTAGGCCGGCAGTACAGGCTTGTACTGGTGGCCTTGACACAAAAAAGGGACACTACACTCTCCTTAGTACGGGCTATTTCGATTCGTTTTGACTGCTGATTTGCAGGGAGACCAAAAGGAAGAGAGGGGTGTTAGATCGGTGGAAAGGTGAGGGAGGGAGGGGAGGAGGGGGTGTCAAGGGTCAATTTTTTTTCCTTCTAGTACAAGAGGGGACTTGTTCTTGAGGCCCTGATGCTCATGCCTTAAACAAGGGACCTTCTGCTCAAGGCCCCAGCGCAGCTCTGCCAAGCGTGGCTCCTTATACAAAGCAAAGCAAAAGAGTGCAATGCAGTGCAAGCCAAGCACGGCTAAGCAGCACATCGGCGATATCACACTAGGTGGCTTGTACTGAGAGATAGGTGATGAGAGATAGGTGTCGGGACCCCCATCCCTCTGTCCTAAACTTTCCCTATTGCACACCCCAGATGCATCTGTCCTGAATGCCTGGTGTAGAGTGCAGTGCTAGGTGAGCGTATGGTCTTGCCAGCTGTTTTGGACGGAATGGAAGTGACTACCCCACGTTAGTACCATTCCAAGTCTTCTTTCATTTGCTTCACCTTTTCTCTTCGCGTCTAGGCGCTATCACTCGTGCTCAATTGTGCACTTGGAGACGCTATGAGAAGATGTGAGATACTCAAGTTTTTCTCTGACTTGTTATGAGATGTGTGCCAGCGCCACGAGACCGTGTCGGCACCTGCGTTGGGGTCTTCGAGTGCGTTGTCACCCCTGTGAAAGGAAGTTACAAATGTCCTCAGGAGTCTGTGAAAGGGGTCACAGAGATGGGGGTCCCGACACCTATCTCTCATTCTGCAGGAGGACCAAAATGGGTATCACCATTTTTCCCCTTTATGCATATATAGGCTACTGGGAACAGAACCTCCCCTCCACAAGTGGCAACAGAAACGAAGGGCAAAGCAAACACAAGTGGACAGAAAGGGGGCCAGTTTATAAACACAACCCAGGCTTCTTCCAAGAGTTTTTCAAGAAATTCGTCAAGCCATTGCTTGCTTCCTTACTTTCAGCGGGGTCATGTCGAGCAAAAACTCCGACTGGCCGGGCTTCGAAGAAATAGCGGCCGCACGAGTCACATGCCCGTGCGGGTGGGAGCGTGGGTCGTCTTCCGCCGCTCAAGCCGGAAGAGGACCGAACTGCGTGACGCAGCGTTGCGCAGCGACTTGCTCACTTGAAACCACCCGTGGGTCGTGCCACTGTCAATCTTTCCTCACTCCAGGAATACGCGGCGAAGCACCACAGCAATTGCCATGCAACGTCGCCAACGAGAGTGTTACACCCTTGTGGGTTTGCAGGTAATGGCACAAAAGTTCGTGTAATAAATACATGCCCGATCACTTCTCACTTCTTATGACACTCCACAGGAATAGTGGGCGCACGAGTCACATGCCCGTGCAGGTGGGAGCGTCGGTCCTCTTCCCACGCTCCGGCCGGAAGAGGACCGAACTGCGTGACACAGCGTCACGTAGCGACTTGATGCCACCCGTGGGTCGTGCCGACACTCAGGAACCCCAACACTCTTCCCTCAATCCAGGAACACTTGGCGTGGCAAGTGCATATCTTGCCACTTCAGCGTTTGCGCATCGTCGCCTCCGAGCGTGTCACACACTCTGGTGGATCTGCAGCTCATGCCACAAAAGTTTGTTTAACGAATACACGCATGAACACTCCTCACGACCCATTGCGAAGGAATAGATTGACACGTATACGCACAAACCTGGGCCGCCGCCAACGCATTTGCAGACTTCAGGTAGCAGACTTCATGCGTCAGCTGGCTGCAGTCATGCCCTGCTTCAATACCTCCTAGGTCGCAATTTGTGAGAGTGGCAGACTTTATGTGTCAACTGGCCCATGTCATGCCCTGCTTCAATACTTCCCAGGTCCCAATTTGTGTGCTAGTATCGCTCTTGCTTCATGTGAAGCATCATGTCCGAAGACAACTTCTGACACTTTTCCAGACCCCTTTCAGAGACTCCTTAGGACATTTGTAACTTCCTTTCACGGGGGTGACAACGCAACCGAAGATCCCAACGCAGGTGCCGACACGGTTTCGTGGCGCTGGCACACATCTCATAACAAAGTCAGAGAAAAACTTGAGTGTCTCACATCTTCTCATAGCGTCTCTAATTGCACATTTGAGCACGAATGATAGCCCCTAGACGCGAAGAGAAAAGGTGAAACAAACAAAAGAAGTCTTGGAATGGTACTATCGTGGGGTAGTCACTTCCATTCCGTCCAAAACAGCTGGCAAGACCACACTCTCACCTAGCACTGCACTCTACACCAGGCATTCAGGACAGATGCATCTTGGGTGTGCAATAGGGAAAGTTTAGGACAGAGATGGGGTCCCGACACCTATCTCTCATCCTGCAGGAGGACCAAAATGGGTAACACCATTTTCCCCCTGCACTTCAGGCTTTCCGGTCCTAACGAGCCTCGGCCCATCCCCGTCCAACACCAGCTGCCCATTTGGGACCTTAGAAGGGCCCATGCTGTTTCCGGCTCGTCCCTCTATTAACTTCAGGGACCAGGACGGGGATGAGCCAAAGCCCATCTCCCCGTCATGGTCTTTAAAATGGTAAAATGGTAAAATGGTCGCAATAAAATGGTAAAATGGTCTTTAAAATGGTCGCATACAATCCACTTTCTCTACTCTGGACGGGACTTCAGGTCCAACGGTGCTCGCCGTGCGCAGGAGCCATTTCAGCCCTGGGGTGGGTTCGCGAACTGCACACACAAAGCAACAGAAGGTGAAACCAATTGCTGACATCAATCCTCCTTGACACCGGGCAACTCAAGCTCGTCTCACGCATAACGTGACGCTTGTAGGACCGCGCCACTTGCAAGAGCCACAGCATCCAGTCACACATGAACCGCGGACCCGACCGTGCCCACCGTGACCACCACAGCCCCCTCTTTTAATTTACCACCTGCTGACCTCTGCAACGCGCCATTAAATCATGACTCCTCCCATCTTTACCCGTCACATACATGGGTGGCCTGTTTGGAGTCTGCTCCCCCAAACGCCCTCTGGCTTCACAACTTTGCTCTGCCGACTCTGTCGACTCCCCAATCACTGCAACTTCGGCTTCTCCACCGCTTCTAAGTAATGTTCGCATAGCTGGCTGTCTTGGCCAAGTTGGCAGGATCAGGTAAGGCCATTCTCCAACATTCATCTGAATACAAGGGCACATGCCGAAATGCAGATTCATGTTCAGGAAGTGGAGGTACTGGTAAATTACATTGCCCAGGGATGTCATAAGGCTGTGGCTTACCTGAAGCCTGCTGCTGTAAATCAAGTATATGTTTTTCTTCAGCAGTCATCAACCTTTTTCCCTTGTCAACGGCTGGAACATCTCAGGGTACTGCTTGTTTGAAAGAGAAAGGCCCGGCTGATTTTGCGGCGCCAGTATCGAGTGAATTATTCTGTCTCGCGATCTCTGCCGAAACATTGTTTTTCTGCATGGAGGATAAAGATGGAATGCCTGCAGGAGTCTTGACTGCCAATGACTTCCTGCCAGCCACCTTAGGCTTGCGAATGACTTTCCTCACTGGTGGAGTCTTCGCTGCACTCCTAGATTTAGTGCTTGAAAGATAATCTTCAGGCAACTTAGGACATTGTTCATCCACAGGAGTGGGAGGACAAGGTAGAACTTGGTCAGTGGTTGCTGCAGCATGCTCAATAGACGGTGAAAACACAGTCCACTTGCGTTTATTGGTAGCAGCACTAGCAGGTACGTAAGTGGTAACCTTGCGGGTCTCAATTGGAACAATCGTAAAAGAAGACTCAGGCTTACCTTCACCATCATCATCTTCAATAACTTCTTCATGTTTACTGCCAGATGTGAGATCACAAATATTAACATCTAGATCTGAATCTTCATCACCTGAGAAATGCAGTTGCATCATGAAAACATAATATATTCTGAGCTTGGCGTATCCTGCATGGTGGCGGCACGGAGGGTGTTACACGATGTCCACTCTACTTGTGCGGTGTTAAGTAGCCAAGGACATATACATGTCAAGGACTGGTTAGCAACTGAATAATAGACACCCGGAGTGCCACTGTAGTTCCAACCAAGTCATTACAATATCTCTCATCTCTCCTAACGAGGTGACGCAGTTTAAACAAGCCTAACCTGCCCTCACTCAGGTTGTGCTCAATACTTTGTCCGATGAGCTAAACTCAACTCCATATGTCTAATATGTTCTAACAATGTTCATCTGGGTGATAGACCCAGGAATACAATAAGGATTAAGTCACCTGCATGGTGGCGGCACGGAGGGTGTTAGACGATGTCCACTCTACTTGTGCGGTGTTAAGTAGGCAAGGACATATACATATCAAGGACTGGTTAGCAACTGATTAATAGACACCCGGAGTGCCACTGTAGTTCCAACCAAGTGCCTTCCCTATCCGTGCTCGCACCATAGGCCTTCTTTCTGCAAACGTGTCTGTAACTTCCGTTATAATTGTCTCCGTTCAAATGCATGTATTGCCTGGCAGAACTCAGAGTTCTGCCCCTCCTTCCTAACTGGTATTGTCTTCATCTGGGGACTTGCCATTATTTCTCCTCTGAGGGAAAGGCATAAATATTAATTAACATAACAAAACAAATGGCGATTTTTCTTCTGGTTATAAATTGCGTAGCCTCTGCCGGGTCCGCGTCCCGTGCCCCTATAGTTAGTGTTGCGGTTGTCCGTGAAGTTCCCTTGGTTCTGGTCATTCTCTCCCTGCGAACTATTCACTTTCCCTGCCTGCATGTTATTAGTTCTCTTACTCTGCAGGTTTAGTACAAATTCAGCATCAGAGTCTAACGCCCAAGTCTGCAAATGTGAGAAAGTGATTGGGTTTGGGTTGTCAGTGGCCTGCATTGCCACATGCATGGAGGACAGCTTCTCCCTCATGAATCCACGGTGAAACTTGTCAGACATAGAGTTAATGATAATCTCAAACGTGTCTGCTTTTTGGGGCAACCCAACCCAATGCTTATATCCTAGATCCTTCATCTCAGTGATGTACTCACCTGCAGGTTGGTTTTCCTTCTGACAATTTGCTCTCAATGCGGCAAGATACCAATGTGTTCAGGTTTAAACAAACGGGTTAGTATCACAAAGAACCCTTTGACATCAGCAATGCTCTTACCTATTGTTAGAAAAATGGACACTAACATGTATACCTTAGTTATTTGTGCAACATGTTGGGTCATTTCATATTAGCATGTTTGTGAGTCACATCTATCATTAAGCGGCTTTATAATACTTATAATACATATAAACAATAAGGTACAGTCATATCTCACTTGGGTGTGTTCGTACTGTATGGTACTTTAAGGGTAATTATTTATAAAAGACACTCATAGTGGTTTATAGGGGCCATGGTACAACTTCGGCCTGTTTTTTCCGAGTTTTCTAGTAGGGTACACTCAGCCCGGATCTCATCGATCGTGAGACTTTAAGTCCTGCGGTCCTTGGTTTCTGATTCGTGACTTGTATCGGTGGTGAGTTAAAGTTCCGAGTCACTTAGATTCGAGACTATCATCGACCGAGATTCGTACTGTTCATCGACGACCATGTCGAATCATAAGGTACATTGAAATTCCAGTGCATATTACTGATGGCATGCAAACTTGATCGTGCCCGTACGCTTTCAAGATCTGGAGTTGCAAACCTGTCAGGAGGCTAATAAATGTGTAGTCTCCTTACTTAGTATAAATAGGAAGTGCTCTAACGGGTCAGTCAGTCTTGAGTTCCCTTATCAAGCTCCTGTCCCGTTTGCTTGGTCGTGTTTCGTCCACTTCTACAAGCTTTGTTTGGGCACAGTTCACTTACTCTAAAAGAGTGTGAGTTACAGGTATTTGCAACATCATTAGTTAGTTGTTATTGTAAAAGTCTTGAGTTCCCTTAGCAAGCTCCTGTCCCGTTTGCTTGGTCGTGTTTCGTCCACTTCTACAAGCTTTTGTTTGGGCACAGTTCACTTACTCAAAAAGAGTGTGAGTTACAGGGAGTAACATCTAACTTCAAATTCTTCAAATTCTATTTTGATGATGCCATTACAGCAAAATCTATAGTTGCTGAATCAATGCTTGACGCCACTTCAGTATTCAACTGCGCAGCCTTTTTGACCGCATCTAAGATCTCTGCCTCTGACAGCCCTGTGCCATCCTGCCGTATGATAGCCTTGACGTGATCGATCCAAAATGTGATGGCACTGCCCTTGTCTAGTGCGGGAAGACGCTCTGATAGCATCTTCCTTCGCGTTGACTTTTCTTGCGGAGTTGGGACGCTGCTGGCTGGCATTGCTCTCTGGTTTCTGACGGCTGCAGTGACTGCCGACGTAATCCGAGTCCTCATCTCACTATCTTTCAAATTCAAAGACTTGTGTATGGCTATAACAAGGCTCTTCATCATATGGACAGCCTCATTGCCAACGTCTATCCCACCCCTAAGTGAATCTGCGAAACGGTGGGCTTCTGCCTGACCACATCCTCCCTCGATATTCCGTAACATAGCTGGAATTACCGCAGCTAATTCAGGCTCGTCTTGAATAATTTGCAAAGACTCGTTAATAGGTGGTGCTTCGGGTGTTCCTAATGCGTTCGGCGGTTGGTCGGGCACGACGTCTGGGTTGACTAAACTCCTCCTTAATCACAACATCACAATAAGGATCAGCTTCCATATTTGAACGCCAATGTGTCCTTCGTGTATAGACGGCTAACACAGTTCCAGTGGTGGGCTCAGAAACTCTTCGCTAAGGCAATGTCGGACTTCCCGGTTGTCCCCCTGAATCAAGCTCTACCACATTCGATTCCTCCTGTTGGTAATGACAAGTGTTCTCTCACAAATAAAAACGCTCAAGTGTAATAATGTTCTGACTTACGGATCCTCAGCTTATGCGCCCGACGATGACCTTGGGGCCGGAGTTATGGACGAAGACTTACCTATCCAATGCCTTGTGTTGCCTCCGGCCCAGTCGCTGCACTTCCTAGCTTTCAGCAAATGTTAATGAAGGTTCGATAAAAGGAGGTACACGGCCCTGGAGGGAGATTAAGTGCCTAGGCGATCAGACCTGAACTTTCGGATAAGCGATTGCACACATTACACGTTCAGATTCATATTTTTTGGGTCCAGATTAAGTTTCACCACCATCCATCATTTCTACAGCCTGCTACACACCAACCAGGGTTTACGTTTGTCGTTACGCCTTTCGCTTGTCTACTAACAGCCCTCTGTCTCTCTCCCTCCCCCCCCCCTCTCTCTCTCTCTCTCTCTCTCTCTCTCTCTCTCTCTCTCTCTCTCTCTCTCTCTCTCTCTCTCTCTCTCTCTCTCTCTCTCCGTCGTACTTCCTCTTCCCTACAGGACTACTCTATCTATACACACTTCCCCGATCATGCAATACTCCCATGCTTTTCGCTATTCGAACCCAAACCAGCAGTTCCCACACTTCTCATGAGATTCTACACCAGCCCCTTTACCCGCAAGTTCAGATCCCTATTCTTAGGGTCCACATTAATTTTCACCACCATCTATCAATTCTCCAGCTTCCTAAACGCCACCCAGGGTTTACGTTTGTCGTTACGCCTCACGATTGTCTGACAAAATCCCTCTGTCTCCCCCCCCCCCTCTCTCTCTCTCTCTCTCTCTCTCTCTCTCTCTCTCTCTCACACACACACACACACACACACACACACACACACACACACACACACACACACACACACACACACACACACACACACACACCCCTATCTATGACACTATCAATCTATGCACACTTCCCCTATCACGCAATACTCCCCGGCTTTTGCTATTCAGGCCCAAACCAGCAGTTCCCGCACTTCTCATGGGATTCTACCCCAGCCCCTTTACCCACCAGTTCATGAACTGGTGGGTAAAGGGGCAAAAATAGGGATCTGATCAGATCCCTATTTTTAGGGTCCAGATTAATTTTCACCACCATCTATCAATTCTCCAGCTTCCTACACACCCCCCAGGGTTTCCGTTTGTCGTTACGCCTTAATTTCGTTTTTAGGGTCCAGATTGATTTTCACCACCATCCATCATTTCTGCAGCCTGCTACCCACCAGCCAGACTTTACGCTTGTCGTTACGCCTTTCGGTTGTCTGGCAAAAGCCCCCTGTCCCTCTCCCTCACTCCCTTCCCCCCCCCCCACCCCTTTACATACAAGTTACGATTACTTTTTTGGGTCTCGTTGGATTTTCACCACCATCCAACAATTCTACAGTCTACTACACACCCGCCAGAGTTTACGTTTGTCGTTACGGCTTTCCTCTTTGAGGTCCAGATTACGTTTGTCGTTGTGCCTTACGATTGTCTGACAAAATCCCTCTGTCTCGCTGTCTCTCTCCTCTCTCTCCTCTCTCTCCTCTCTCTCTCTCTCTCTCTCCTCTCTCTCTCTCTCTCTCCTCTCTCTCTCTCTCCTCTCTCTCTCTCTCCTCTCTCCTCTCTCCTCTCCCCCCCCCCTCCCCCCCCCCCCCCCCCCCCCCCCCCCCCCCCCCCCCCCCCCCCCCCCCCCCCCCCCCCCCCCCCCCCCCCCCCCCTCTCTCTCTCTCCCCTCCTCTCCTCTCTCTCCCTCCCTCTCTCCTCTCTCTCTCTCTCTCTCTCTCTCTCTCCCTCTCCCCCCCCCCCCCCCTCTCCCTCTCTCGTATCACCTTCAGTATCTGGCCCCTAGATTCCGCGTCCCTGCATGATGGAATTTTAGTATGCGGTTAGAATAGGCTTCACTCTTAATTCTAAATTACAGCACTCCACCATCCTACTATAACACACTTAAACAATCTCAACCTCAAGGTCTTACGTGCCACAGTGTTTTAAGTTTTCGACGTAGCGGAGCCTTATCCACCACGTACGCTTACTCACACTAGAGGCGGCAACTGGAATCAATACGCAAGGCACACAGGAATTCAGGATATGGCAAAATCCTTCATCACAAAACTCTCAGGCACCTCAAAAGCCTCAATCAGAGCACAACCAGACGAAGACAGCAGACCTCGGAAACTGCGAGAAGAGTCTCACGAGGCGGAATTCAAAGGAAAACACAGAACCACAGTTGATGAATGCGTAGGTATTTTTATGGGAAATCTTTATCACACTTAACTCGAGCTCGAGGCACTCCTGGACCGTGGCGCCTAACACGACCGAACTACGATGGCGTCCGAAACAGGCAGATCCTCGCACAATGACAGCAGGAAAACGAGATAATGGCCCTGATGGGAATATACAAAACTTTGAGTGTAATGACTCAACACACAGGTACCTATCCAAGATGTGACACTCCCCTGGTGGGCGTCCCCTACACAGGATCTCATATTCACAGGCTCCCCGTGGTAAAATGTGAGGCACTCTTGGCTCTCACTTTCCTAGGCTTACCTGCTTTATATCTCTGGTGCTGGCTGTCGGCTGGTCGACTAAGGGATGCAACGAATCCCGCCTCTGCTATCTAACGAAAGGAAAGGATACGATAAACA
>KV908381.1:414120-474120 GCA_002005505.1 Botryococcus braunii
CCAGTCCTGACCAACGGGTATTTTGTAACTTATGGCAACATGATATTGAATGAGCTCGCGGTCCCTGAAGAGGAACTTCCAAAAGTGCTGGGCGATGACTATGACGGATTCAAGGCTTATCGCAAGCAGTGGGTGAAAGACAAGCGCGGGAAAAACTCAGATTTGGAGAATTGTGTGGCCGACTACGTGGTCGAGGTGGGCACACAGTGGTTGCTAGAAGTTTCGGAGGGCTTGCAATCGTGTGGGCTTATGAGGGCTTGTGTCGCCACAGTGGCAACATGAACTAGAACCATGTACAACGTATAATGCTATCTTTGCAATCAATGTGCAGGAATACCCTGGAAGGAGCCCCAACAAAGTAAAAAGTGCAGCCAGGCATGACGCCAACAATCCGGTGATCTTG
This sequence comes from Botryococcus braunii, assembly GCA_002005505.1. Lineage (NCBI taxonomy): Eukaryota > Viridiplantae > Chlorophyta > Trebouxiophyceae > Botryococcus > Botryococcus braunii. The sequence goes on from KV908381.1 coordinate 414,524, forward strand.
GCTGGAAACATGTACCAATCCGTACGTGATGACGACAGTAGAAACTGGGACGTTTACTATGGCTGGACGCTAGAGGTATGAACATAGCTGCTGCTCACAACGTTAACGTGTGGGTTCTGTCCCAGTTCATGCCAGCAGAAAGTCAGGGGCCAGGGGCACATGCATATGACAGCAATTATGTGGTTTCGGTGACCGGTCTGACGCAATTTCAAATGTTTGCAACGTGCAGTCCGCGTTGAATATGGTTGCAAACGGACAAGGCAAAACTATTAAGTTCAACTCCAAGACCAGCAAGTCCGATACGTCAACGACATGGGCACATGGAGAAATGAGTGGCGGGTTCGATTTCTTCAGCGCCTCAGCAAGCACTGACTATAAGGATGTCAAGACGAAGATCTACAACAGTGAGATTGATTTCTCTATGACAGTGGGCAAGTACACCACAATAAGCGCAGAGGCAATGGGAGGATGGTATTACAAGCCTGCCATGACTGCTGCCACGAAGAGCAAGGCGGCTTTCGATGACGAGTAAGTGAACTGGAACCCTCTTCCGCACTGCAATCTTCTTGATGTGAAATCTTCCCTCGACTATCGCGTTGCTCTGGCAGCATGTAGCAATCGTGGCCGCACGGACTGAACAAAGCTTTAAGACAATCCTGGCCGCACGCACTAAAGTACTCACCTCACTGACACCCTTGATTGTTGTGGCGCAGGTCCAATTGGACTAAGCACTTCAACCGTGAGAACAATCAGTATGGCGACCTGGTTTGGAAGGTCAGCGAGCTCATTGTGGGGAGCGATATCACCTGCACCATGAACCTCAAGAACTCGGACCTGGTGAAGGATGAGGCGACCTTCCAAGCCCAGGCTAAAGGGGGCTTCTGGCCCTTCTTCACCGCCCAGGGCTCAGGCGGTAACACCGACACAAAAGTCAATGACAGCAATGATGGCATTGAGATCACGTTCCGCACCACGCCCGGCACTTTCATGGCCTTAGGGATCAAGGTCAGCAGTCCGTTCGACAGTTGAAGACTTTTGAGCCCAGACTGTTGCTCTTCCTCCAAACAGATGTTGTGGTTCTGGTCGAGTTTGGTTTGCGCCTGCTGCATGGTTGACATGCAACAGAGAAGAGCTTGGAGATCATCATCTCTTGCTGCTTGGGGACTGGAGCTGGCAATGCAGCAGATGTGGCACGTATAACATGCTGCCCAAATAAAGAAATAAATAGCAAAATAAATTTATACTGTTGTTCTAAAACTGGAATGTTAAGAGCTGCTGCTGTGTGTTATAGTCTGTGTGCAGCGCTCAAAAAGAATCACTTCTGATGCTAGACTCACTGACATTGCACTCTGTGACTACAGGTAGACATGTATCGGTTTGCCATACTATATTGGATGAGCCCCAACATCTCAACTTCTTTCACTGGGAGTCAGGATCCTGGTGGGCAACTCCTATCTGCATAGGGCAGCCATCTGCCGGGAGCATGCTCTCCACTTTGACATGGTGCTCTGAACTACATGTTACTGGTACATCTGTTGGTCTGTAGTATGTGGAGCTCTTGATGAGGTCTTGAGAGGTCCTCATTGGTGTGAGGCGGCTCCTCATAGTGTGTTGCTTTACATTTTGCAACAACGGTACAAAATCTGAAGGTTACCCACGACTTAGGCGCATAAGGGAATGTGGCCATTAAAGAGCCAGTTCTGCATCTCTGTCTAATAAGGAAGAGCAAAAATCTCTGTCTACATCTTCATCAGCATCCTCCTTGCGTATTGATGGTTCAAGTAATTCTGCTGCATACTTCTTCTCTCCAGTCAAGAGACTCAAGAACGTGGTACCGGAAGGAGGCTTTCAGTATATAGACTGGCCTTTGAATAGGGCTGGAATTGGCAATGTAAGGAGTGATGCCTTTGACTGTTGCATAGTGCCGCAAGTGTCGGAGGCGGGCACCACAAATTCTTCCAGTGGAGGTCAGGGCGGATAGCCCAATTTGGATTACTATCTGGGAAATGCAGCTACTTCGGAACTTGCCCTGCAGCATTGAATGACAAAATGGCCCCGGTGGGTGGTGGGTGTGGTAGGAAATCAGGGCACTATGGGCGAAGGGCGCCTCGGAGTCCTTGGAGCGAGTGAAGGGGGGGAGGGGGGGGGAGAGTTAGTAAGGACTTCGAAAGCAGCAGTTTTGTAGCCTGCCCTGCGCAGATTTTTATATCACCCCTCTCGACTCTGTATCTATCAACCACAATTGAGAGGGGGAGAGAGGGGGGAGGGAGGGAGGGAGCTGCGAGGGAGGAGGGGCTGGGAGGGAGGGGGGAAGGGAGGGAGGGGGGGCCTGGGAGGAAGAGGGGAAGGGAGGGAGCGAGGAAGGGGGAAGGGAAGGAGGGGAAAAGTAGAGGAAGGAGGGAGGGAGGAGGGAGGGAGAGGGAGAGGGAGAGGGGGAGAGGGAGGGAGAGGGAGGGAGAGAGGGAGGGAGAGAGGGGAGAGAGAGAGAGGGAGAGAGGAGTGGTAGAGAGGGAGAGGGAGAGAGGGGGGGAGAGAAACAGAGAAAGAGAGAGAGAGAGAGAGAGAGAGAGAGAGAGAGAGAGAGAGGAGAGAGAGAGAGGAGAGAGAGAGAGAGAGAGAGAGAGGAGAGAGAGAGAGAGAGAGAGAGAGAGGGGGGGGGGGGGGAGGGAGCGAGAGCGACAGAGGGAGGGAGAGGATGAGAGAACGAGAGAGGGGGGGGAGAGAGAGAGAGAAGGAGAGAGAGAGAGAGAGAGAGAGAGAGAGAGAGAGAGGAGAGAGAGAGAGAGAGAGAGAGAGAGAGAGAGAGAGAGAGAGAGAGAGAGAGAGAGAGAGAGAGAGACACCCACACACACACATACACATACAGCCACAACACACACACACACGCACACACACACACACACCCACACACGCACACACACACACACCCACACACATGCACACACCCACAGACACACACACACACACATAACCACACACATGCACACACCCACAGACACACACACACACACACACACACGCACACACACAAAACATAAAACCAATAAACAAAAAACATACACAAAAGTTAAAAACCAAACAAGTAGAATAAAAATTTTAAAAAACTGAAGAACGACAAGAGAGTAAAAAAAAGAAACCCTGCCCCGGCCAAGGAGCCTTGTCGATCTATCTTGTGGAAGAGAGGGATGAACAATACCTGTGACCCAATCCCATAAACTCCCCCAGTCTTCACGAGGAACCAGCAGCAAGAAGAGCGGCCGGGGCAGGGCTCCTGAAGGAATTTGGGGGAGAGGATGGGATTACGGAACCAATTGGGAGGCGATCAAACGTCATGGCATTAGAAAGCTGCAACTGGTAAAAAGAAAAAAGAGAAAACCCTAGTAAGTCAAAGAGAAAACGCAAACAAACCCGAGGTCTGCAAACTCCCATGATGCAAGGAGGAACATGAAACCCGTCGAACAGAACACGGAAACTCGAAAGCAAACAAAATAACGTACCGTCATCAAACCAGAAGTTTCCGAATCCGATCGCCGATGCGTTTAAGAAAAATCCGCCAAAGGGTGAGACGAGCAGGAGACGAAGGCAGCATTAGGGTAGGAGGAAGATGGCAGCAATCTCAACCGCAAACTCAAAAACGAAAGGTAAGCATTAAGATAGAGCAGCACGAGAAGAAAGAGACAGAGTAGGTGACAGAGAATCAACGAGCGGAAGTGCAAAAGGCAGGCCAGGGGGCAAGATACACGCGCGCGCGGAGTGCACGTGGCACAGGAAGAAAGGTACGCAAACCCAGAGGAGGGAGCCCCAAGGACGGCCCCAAGGGAACCCAAAGACGACGGGTGGGGGGAGAAGAGGCGGTTGTGGAAGCCAAGCACGCGCCATGGATCACGTCCAGGGGTCCAAGCAGCAAAAACCTATCCCACACACAGATAGACACGACAAGGCCGGGGCGACAGGACAGTGGGGTCAGAGAGTGGAAGGTGGAGAGAGGGAGGGGGAACAAACAACGTGGCAGGAACAAAGTGGGGTATGAGGGGGGAGACAGGGGGGAGAGAGGGAGGACGAGGGAATGATTTTGGGGGGGGGGGAGGTGAGGAAGGAGGGGTGGGAGAAGGAGGGACGGGAGAACGAGAGGGGCGGGAAACAAGGGGGGGTGGGAGAAAGCGTAGGAAAAGAAGGGAAGGGAAGAAATGAAGGGAGTAGTGAAGGGCCATGGAACATAGAAACGAACAGAGGGACAAGGTGAGGGTAGAAATGGAGACGGCCCCCAAGAAACAGGCCCCAAACCATGCGTAGATAACGGGGCCGGCCAGAAGTCAGCATTACACCATCATGCGGGCCCATCCTACATGCAGGAGCATGTAGTTGGATATGAGGTTATATAAGAATCCCAAGCTGACACATCTCTAAGGGGTTCAGGCAGTCTATCTCTTTCACGCCGAAGGGGTTTCCAAAACCTATGGGGGTTGAAATGCTTTTATTGTACCAATGTTTTTAGCTTTTGGGCCTGGTATGCCCTTTTCGTTTTCCTCACAACAGCATGGTAATTCTCTAACCTCCGGAACTCATCACCACGCCATTTGGTTACAATTCCATACCTCCAGACTTCCCGTTTAAGGGCCCGGCATTCCTGGTCAAAAAAGGGTTGATGTTGACGCCGGTGTCCTTTGTGGGGAGATCTTTTGTTGGCCAGTGCAAATGTAAACGCCTAACAAATGGACAGCACGAAGAAGTTGCCGCCCATGGGTATTGACATATGGGTCCCCCCCAGGGGTCATGGGGGGAAGGGGACCAACTCTAGAATTAAGATCACCCCCTAGGAAAGCCTACCCTTCTACCTTTGCCTTACCGAGTGTTTTCTGGATTTCTTTCATTCTATTAGCCAAGCTCAAAAATGATAGAAGGGGTGATCCAGAAGGGGAAATGTAAGTTTTTCCTATGATTAGAGGTAGTCCACCACCCTTGAACTGAATCTTAGCCCACAACGATCCTTGTTTAGTGCAATAGGGGAGAATGTGGTACTCATTGCTGTATCGAATACCAAGCAATAAGCCTTCCCCTGCCCTGTCTGAGTGTGATGCAGGGTGAAAGAATAGCTTGAAGGGGGTCCAGAGGTCTCTTTCGATAAATTTTCTTCTAGCCTTACTGAGCATGATAATGTTAAAGGTGTCAAGGTACTCTAAGAGGCCTCGAGATAACATCTTTTCATTGCTAAGGCCATTAATGTTCCAAACTGTACATCTCAACCTCAGGTGGCTAGATATTTCCTATTGAGGGGTTGAGGGGTTGGGATCCAGCTGGAGGGGTTGGGACCCTGCAGGTCACCCTCCGTCTAGGGTGGAAGGAGTCGTAAGCGCTTCAAGCTCTGGCTCGCGTTGAATGGCGATACGCTTGCCAGCGGTGGCCCCCGGGACATGCTTCACATCGTATTGGTTTTACTGTTTTCTTGCTCAGATTTGCACCAGCTCGGCCAGTCTTTCCGCAGGACTGGCAGCTTCGCAACTTTCTGGCGTCCGGCATCTGCGGAGTTTCACGTGTTCTTCCACACTTCCTGTGTTTCTTAACACACAGTATTGGTTTTTCCTTTTTCTTTTTCGCCCCTCAGATTTGCCTCCGCCGGCCCGTCTTTCAGAGGGCCTCGCGCCTTCACCCCTCCCCAGCATCCAGCACTTACGGAGATTCAAGCGTTTTTCAACGCTTATTCCTGTGCCTTTGTCCTGTGCCTTTGGCCAGGTCTGTGGGTCGCCAGCTGCCCCTGGAGCTCACCCTGTTCCAGTGAAAGACAAAGTGGTGTTCATCGCCCACAGAGGAGCCACACATGTCACACAGGCGCTGAAGGCGCGGAAGCCGGTGTCTGCGGCCCATGTCAATGGGAAGGCCATGAACACCAAGACGAAACCTGAGAAAGAGCCGGACCTTGGCAACATCAAGAGACAGATAAAAGAGGCGGGAGCGCTGAGCCTTAGTAGGGCGCGCAAACCACCGCACATAAGTACATAGCTGGGGATCAGTAGGCGGTAACCGAGGGGAGACATGAAGAGAGGCCAAAGGGAGGGTATTGGCCTGCCTAATGAGAGCTAAGAAGGTATCCATATCAATGGGCTGCGGGCGCTGACAATCAGCCGCATAGGGGTACCCTAAGCGGCGAAGGGCAGCCATAAAAGAACCCGCCCAGGACGGAGAACGAGTCGTAACGCCATAGTAGCATGAGTCCCTATGAATACGTGCATACGAGTGGTAATACGTGCATACATTAAGCCACCCTGTGTCCGCACACCGTACATCTTTACTATCTCTCTGATCCGGTACACTTCGTGTAACTTCTTTCTCCACTGCTGGCTCCTAGTGCCCCTTAGCACTCACAGCAGAACTCACTGTCCTCTCGACAGTCTCTTCTACAAGGTACCACTGCTTAATCGAGTACCCTCGAAGTACAAATTTGCTTTGGAGCAGTGCCAACTGTTCACGAACAGCTACGATAAAAACTTCCAGCCGTCTTGTATCGCGATGCAAGATCCATCTTAGCATATAAGCACAAAATGCCATTTAAAAGTCTGGTAACAATGCAAAGATAACCTACTTCTGAGGAACGAGCACCACGTTGCGCAAGCACCACGCAGACCGATCCGTACCTGCAGGACACTATGGACGCAGACATGGCAAAATTGAATGGCGTCTACATTAATGCTTGCATAGATATCATGGCCCCGAATCCGGCAGAACGGCTGCAGATTTTTGGGCCGTACATACCCCTGCCGAACGACTCTGCGTTGAACAATATCTTGGACTTCAACCCCAAGGTAATCCATAGTACATGTAAAACCGATTGATAATTTGTAATCTCATCTCATATAAAAATTAAGCGAAGCTGCCACTGACTGTGCGCAAACCTTGTCGCAGTTCACCCTTCTGAGCAAGGGCCCGGATCAGACAGCTCCGGGCCCCCTTAGAGCGCCAGCTGCCCCTGGAGCTCACTCTGTTCCAGTCCTGACCAACGGGTATTTTGTAACTTATGGCAACATGATATTGAATGAGCTCGCGGTCCCTGAAGAGGAACTTCCAAAGGTGCTGGGCGAAGACTATGACGGATTCAAGGCTTATCGCAAGCAGTGGGTGAAAGACAAGCGCGGAAAAAACTCAGATTTGGAGAATTGTGTGGCCGACTACGTGGTCGAGGTGGGCACACAGTGGTTGCTAGAAGTGTCGGAGGGCTTGCAATCGTGTGGGCTCATGAGGGCTTGTGTCGCCACAGTGGCAACATGAACTAGAACCATGTACAATGTATAATGCTATCTTTGCATTCACTGTGCAGGAATACCCTGGAAGGAGCCCCAACAAAGTGAAAAATGCAGCCAGGCATGACGCCAACAATCCGGTGATCTTGGCTGGAAACATGTACCAATCCGTACGTGATGACGACAGTAGAAACTGGGACGATTACTATGGCTGGACGCTACAGGTATGAACATAGCTGCTGCTCACAACGTTAACGTGTGGGTTCTGTCCCAGGTCATGCCAGCAGAAAGTCAGGGGCCAGGGGCACATGCATATGACAGCAATTATGTGTTTTTGGTGACCGGTCTGACGCAATTTCAATGTTTGCAATGTGCAGTCTGCGGTGAATATGGTTGCAAATGGACAAGGCAAGACGATTAAGTTCAACTCCAAGACCAGCAAGTCCGATACGTCAACGACATGGGCACATGGAGAAATGAGTGGCAGGTTCGATTTCTTCAGCGCCTCAGCAAGCACTGACTATAAGGACGTCAAGACGAAGATCTACAACAGTGAGATTGATTTCTCTATGACAGTGGGCAAGTACACCACAATAAGCGCAGAGGCAATGGGAGGATGGTATTACAAGCCTGCCATGACTGCTGCCACGAAGAGCAAGGCAGCTTTCGATGACGAGTAAGTAAACTGGAACCCTCTTCCGCACTGCAATCTTCTTGATGTGAAATCTTCCCTCGACTATCGCGTTGCTCTGGCAGCATGTAGCAATCGTGGCCGCACGGGACTGAACAAAGCTTTACGACAATCCTGGCCGCACGCACTAAAGTACTCACCTCACTGACACCCTTGATTGTTGTGGCGCAGGTCCAATTGGACTAAGCACTTCAACCGTGAGAACAATCAGTATGGCGACCTGGTTTGGAAGGTCAGCGAGCTCATTGTGGGGAGCGATATCACCTGCACCATGAACCTCAAGAACTCGGACCTGGTGAAGGATGAGGCGACCTTCCAAGCCCAGGCTAAAGGGGGCTTCTGGCCCTTCTTCACCGCCCAGGGCTCAGGCGGTAACACCGACACAAAAGTCAATGACAGCAATGATGGCATTGAGATCACGTTCCGCACCACGCCCGGCACTTTCATGGCCTTAGGGATCAAGGTCAGCAGTCCGTTCGACAGTTGAAGACTTTTGAGCCCAGACTGTTGCTCTTCCTCCAAACAGATGTTGTGGTTCTGGTCGAGTTTGGTTTGCGCCTGCTGCATGGTTGACATGCAACAGAGAAGAGCTTGGAGATCATCATCTCTTGCTGCTTGGGGACTGGAGCTGGCAATGCAGCAGATGTGGCACGTATAACATGCTGCCCAAATAAAGAAATAAATAGCAAAATAAATTTATACTGTTGTTCTAAAACTGGAATGTTAAGAGCTGCTGCTGTGTGTTATAGTCTGTGTGCAGCGCTCAAAAAGAATCACTTCTGATGCTAGACTCACTGACATTGCACTCTGTGACTACAGGTAGACATGTATCGGTTTGCCATACTATATTGGATGAGCCCCAACATCTCAACTTCTTTCACTGGGAGTCAGGATCCTGGTGGGCAACTCCTATCTGCATAGGGCAGCCATCTGCCGGGAGCATGCTCTCCACTTTGACATGGTGCTCTGAACTACATGTTACTGGTACATCTGTTGGTCTGTAGTATGTGGAGCTCTTGATGAGGTCTTGAGAGGTCCTCATTGGTGTGAGGCGGCTCCTCATAGTGTGTTGCTTTACATTTTGCAACAACGGTACAAAATCTGAAGGTTACCCACGACTTAGGCGCATAAGGGAATGTGGCCATTAAAGAGCCAGTTCTGCATCTCTGTCTAATAAGGAAGAGCAAAAATCTCTGTCTACATCTTCATCAGCATCCTCCTTGCGTATTGATGGTTCAAGTAATTCTGCTGCATACTTCTTCTCTCCAGTCAAGAGACTCAAGAACGTGGTACCGGAAGAGGGCTTTAAGTATATAGACTGGCCTTTGAATAGGGCTGGCATTGGCAATGTAAGGAGTGATGCCTTTGACTGTTTCATAGTGCCGCAAGTTATCGGAGGTGGGCACCACAAATTCTTCCAGTGGAGGTCAGGGCGGATAGCCCAATTGGGGTTACTATCTGGGAAATGCAGCTACTTCGGAACTTGCCCTGCAGCATTGAATGACAAAATGGCCCCGGTGGGTGGTGGGTGTGGTAGGAAATCAGGGCACTATGGGCGAAGGGCGGGAGTCCTTGGAGCGAGTGAAGGGGGGGAGGGGGGGGGAGAGTGAGTAAGGACTTCGAAAGCAGCAGTTTTGTAGCCTGCCTTGCGCAGATTTTTATATCACCCCTCTCGACTCTGTATCTATCAACCACAATTGAGAGGGGGAGAGAGGGGGGGAGGGAGGGAGGGAGCTGCGAGGGAGGAGGGGCTGGGAGGGAGGGGGGAAGGGAGGGAGGGGGGGCCTGGGAGGAAGAGGGGAAGGGAGGGAGCGAGGAAGGGGGGGAAGGGAAGGAGGGGAAAAGTGAGAGGAAGGAGGGAGGGAGGGAGGGAGGGAGAGGGAGAGAGGGAGAGGGGGGAGAGGGAGGGAGAGGGAGGGAGAGAGGGAGGGAGAGAGAGGGAGAGAGAGAGAGAGGGAGAGAGAGTGGTAGAGAGGGAGAGGGAGAGAGAGGGGGGGGGAGAGAAAGAGAGAAAGAAAGAGAGGAGAGAGAGAGAGAGAGAGAGAGAGAGAGAGAGAGAGAGAGAGAGAGAGAGAGAGAGAGAGAGAGAGAGAGAAGAGAGAGAGAAGAGAGAGAGAGAGAGAGAGAGAGAGAGAGAGAGAGAGAGAGAGAGAGAGAGAGAGAGAGAGAGAGAGAGAGAGAGAGAGAGAGAGAGAGAGAGAGAGAGAGAGAGAGAGAGAGGGAGGGAGCGAGAGCGACAGAGGGAGGGAGAGGATGAGAGAACGAGAGAGAGAGAGAGAGAGAGAGAGAGAGAGAGAGAGAGAGAGAGAGGGGGGGGGGGGAGAGAGAGAGAGAGAGAGAGAGAGAGAGAGAGAGACACACACACACACACACATACACATACAGCCACACACACACACACACACACACACCACACACACACACACACACACACACACCCACACACACACCCACACACGCACACACACACACACCCACACACATGCACACACCCACAGACACACACACACACACAACCACACACATGCACACACCCACAGACACACACACACACGCACACACACAAAACATAAAACCAAAAAACAGAAAACATACACAAAAGTTAAAAACCAAACAAGTAGAATAAAAATTTTAAAAAACTGAAGAACGACAAGAGAGTAAAAAATAGAAACCCTGCCCCGGCCAAGGAGCCCTGTCGATCTATCTTGTGGAAGAGAGGGATGAACAATACCTGTGACCCAATCCCATAAACTCCCCCAGTCTTCACGAGGAACCAGCAGCAAGAAGAGCGGCCGGGGCAGGGCTCCTGAAGGAATTTGGGGGAGAGGATGGGATTACGGAACCAAGTGGGAGGCGATCAAACGTCATGGCAGCAGAAAGCTGCAACTGGTAAAGAGAAAAAAGAGAGAACCCTACTAAGTCAAAGCTAAAACGCAAACAAACCCGAGGTCTGCAAACTCCCATGATGCAAGGAGGAACATGAAACCCGTCGAACAGAACACGGAAACTCGAAAGCAAACAAAATAACGAACCGTCATCAAACCAGAAGTTTCCGAATCCGATCGCCGATGCGTTTAAGAAAAATCCGCCAAAGGGTGAGACGAGCAGGAGACGAAGGCAGCATTAGGGTAGGAGGAAGATGGCAGCAATCTCAACCGCAAACTCAAAAACGAAAGGTAAGCATTAAGATAGAGCAGCACGAGAAGAAAGAGACAGAGTAGGTGACAGAGAATCAACGAGCGGAAGTGCAAAAGGCAGGCCAGGGGGCAAGATACACGCGCGGGCGGAGTGCACGTGGCACAGGAAGAAAGGTACGCAAACCCAGAGGAGGGAGCACCAAGGACGGCCCCAAGGGAACCCAAAGACGAGGGGTGGGGGGAGAAAAGGCGGTTGTGGGAGCCAAGCACGCGCCATGGATCACGTCCAGGGGTCCAAGCAGCAAAAACCTATCCCACACACAGATAGACACGACAAGGCCGGGGCGACAGGACAGTGGGGTCAGAGAGTGGAAGGTGGAGAGAGGGAGCGGGGAACAAACAACGTGGCAGGAACAAAGTGGGGTATGAGGGGGGAGACAGGGGGGAGAGAGGGAGGACGAGGGAATGATTTTTTTTGGGGGGGGGGGGGGGAGGTTAGGAAGGAGGGGTGGGAGAAGGAGGGACGGGAGAACGAGAGGGGCGGGAAAAAGGGGGGGTGGGAGAAGCGTAGGAAAAGAAGGGAAGGGAAGAAATGGAGGGAGTAGTGAAGGGCCATGGAACATAGAAACGAACAGAGGGAAAAGGTGAGGGTAGAAAGGGAGACGGCCCCCAAGAAACAGGCCCCAAACCATGCGTAGATAACGGGGCCGGCCAGAAGTCAGCATTACACCATCATGCGGGCCCATCCTACATGCAGGAGCATGTAGTTGGATATGAGGTTATATAAGAATCCCAAGCTGACACATCTCTAAGGGGTTCAGGCAGTCTATCTCTTTCACGCCGAAGGGGTTTCCAAAACCTATGGGGGTTGAAATGCTTTTATTGTACCAATGTTTTTAGCTTTTGGGCCTGGTATGCCCTTTTCGTTTTTCTCACAACAGCATGGTAATTACGCTCTAACCTCCGGAACTCATCACCACGCCATTTGGTTACAATTCCATACCTCCAGACTTCCCGTTTAAGGGCCCGGCATTCCTGGTCAAAAAAGGGTTGATGTTGACGCCGGTGTCCTTTGTGGGGATATCTTTTGTTGGCCAGTGCATATGGAAACGCCTAACAAATGGACAGCACGAAGAAGTTGCCGCCCATGGGTATTGACATTTGGGTCCCCCCCAGGGGTCATGGGGGAAAGGGGACCAACTCTAGAATTAAGATCACCCCCTAGGAAACCGTACCCTTCTACCTTTGCCTTACCGAGTGTTTTCTGGATTTCTTTCATTCTATTAGCCAAGCTCAAAGATGATAGAAGGGGTGATCCAGAAGGGGAAATGTAAGTTGCTCCGATGATTAGAGGTAGTCCACCACCCTTGAACTGAATCTTAGCCCACAACGATCCTTGTTTAGTGCAATAGGGGAGAATGTGGTACTCATTGCTATATCGAATACCAAGCAATAAGCCTTCCCCTGCCCTGTCTGAGTGTGATGCAGGGTGAAAGAATAGCTTGAAGGGGGTCCAGAGGTCTCTTTCGATAATTTGTCTTCTAGTCTTACTGAGCATGATAATTTCGAAGGTGTCAAGGTACTCTAAGAGGCCTCGAGATAACAGCTTTTCATTGCCAAGGCCATTAATGTTCCAAACTGTACATCTCAACCTCAGGTGGCTAGATATTTCCTATTGAGGGGTTGAGGGGTTGGGACCCAGCTGGAGGGGTTGGGACCCTGCAGGGTGGAAGGAGTCGTAAGCGCTTCAAGCTCTGGCTCGCGTTGAATGGCGATACGCTTGCCATCGGTGGCCCCCGGGACATGCTTCACATCGTATTGGTTTTACTGTTTTCTTGCTCAGATTTGGACCAGCTCGGCCAGTCTTTCCGCAGGACTGGCAGCTTCGCAACTTTCTGGCGTCCGGCATCTGCGGAGTTTCACGTGTTCTTCCACACTTCCTGTGTTTCTTAACACACAGTATTGGTTTTTCCTTTTTCTTTTTCGCCCCTCAGATTTGCCTCCGCCGGCCCGTCTTTCAGAGGGCCTCGCGCCTTCACCCCTCCCCAGCATCCAGCACTTACGGAGATTCAAGCGTTTTTCAACGCTTATTCCTGTGTTCCTTCACGCATCATCTTGGTTTTCCCTTTTCTTCTCCGCTTCGCCTCAGCCCATCCATTTTTTCAGAGGGACTGGGGGCTTCACCCTTTTCCAGCATCCTGCACGGTCTGGGGGTTGGGTTTCCCAGCTGGTGATGCCATGGCCACTGTTCCTCTCTTTGACCCCACCTGCCCTTGGAAGGCATCATGCAAGTTTCGTAAGATCACTACGGGTGCTGGGCTCCTGCGTCACTTGCAGAGGTTCCACAAGCTCGGCGATGCCGGGCGGGATGACTGGGTGTCGCAACTCAGATCCTCAGCAGAGTACGGGAAGCTTGAAGCCATCTTGCGAGCTACCTCCAGCTGGTTGTGCACCACTTGCTTCAAAACCCATTCCCTGGGAGTTCTTTCGTGCGCAACCAACCCAGACACATGCCAGCGCTTGTGGAATCTGGAGGATGGCCTGGTTCCCCCTGATGTTAACCTCCTTCCTGGCCTTCCCCGCCCTGCACCGCCGCCGCATCAGCCGCCGCAGGATACTTCAGAGCCCCAGAGCGCCTCCAGCAACTGCCCCACCCCCATTAGCTAAACTCAGACGAAAGGTTTGCGAAAGGTTTAGAATTTTATTTTAAAGATAAATTTATTTTTCCGAAATGGTTTACGAAGGATTATTACGAAGGATTTGCGAATGATACCCGCCATATTGCGAAACTGTGGACGAATGAAATACGATGTCGCAACGAAGGATATGCGAAGGGTTTAGGAGCGGTTTACGAAGGATAGGCCAGACTTTCGAGAATGATTTACGGCGGAAATACGAATACATTACGAATCGGCCACTATGAAAATGAGACGTATATGCGAAGGAAATACGAATGACTAGAAATTTACATACAAAGTTACCTTCCCAGAGCCCATTCCCTTAATTACTTCATCCGCCTCTGCAGCTAAGTACAGATGAAGTGCTAATATCCTCCTTTAACAAATTTGCTTTAAAGCAATTAGCATTTCGACCTGTTGCACTAGTAACCATCGTGAGAAGACGTACAAACATATCGTATATATGACAACAACCTCGAGCTCGTCTCGTGCAAACTTCTCACACTGTACATGTATTCCTGACTGCCACTGTTGACATTGTCATGTGCAAGTAAGTTGCAGGTGCATCGGGATCCACCAATGAGCTCATGATGCTCGAGCACGTGCGCTACGTAGGACCACTGTATACCAAAACATGCATCACTGTATACATTGTTCAGGATGATATACCTCCCAATTTCTAAGGATTGCCCTTCCACCCGTATACGTGGAAGTAAAGCTATCTTTGACAGACTCAAGGAGAGGCAAGAATGCTGCTTGGCGAGCTCAGGTCTACAAGTTGTCCACATCTTCTCTGAGCTGGCCCGTTGTTCTCCTCCTCCGAAGAGTCATGAACATCCGAGACGTCCCCCTTTCCCTGGCAGCAAAAATTGGGGAGGTGTCAATCAACTTGCCAAGTTTGATGCATGCTCAGCACGGCCATGACCAGCTAACACCCCTTCGGGAACCTTTGCAAAGGCAGTCAGTGCAGCAATGAGGCACATGCACACGCACAGGCAAGAGCGAACGCACCAAAGCACGCAACCACAGTCTCACACACATGCACACACACACACACACACACACACACACACACACACACACACACACACACACACACACACACACCCACACATGCGGCATGGAGACACCGGTGCACTCCTGATACTAGAAAGGGGGAAGGTGGGACGACACAAATCAAAGGGAAGGGATGCGGATACCTTATCGACGGGAAGGGGCCCTCTGCACTTGCGAAGCCGTGCTGCCCTCCTATTTTGTTGTTCCGGAGAGGAATGAACACCCAAAACGTCTCCCCTTTCCTGGCAGCAAGAAGGGGTGGGGGGGGGGGGGTCAATAAACTTGCCAAGTTGGATGCATATGGCTGTGCACCGGCATGACCACTTCAAGAAACTTGCAGAGGCAGTCATTGCAGCAATGAGACATACGCAGACACGCATGCATATGCACGCACACGCACAGACACAGCAGTGCACGAGAGCGCCCACCCACCCACCCACACACACACACACACACACACACACACAGACATTGTTGTACAGTGTCTGCAGACACACACACATACACACAGACGCATGTGCGCGCGCGCGCACACACACACACACACACACACACACACACACACACACACATTTGGCATGGAGACACCGCGGTGCACTCCTGATCCTAGAAAGGGGAAAGGTTGGGCGACACAGATATTAGGGAAGGGGTGCGGAGACCTTATCAGCGGGAAGGGGGCCTCTGCACTTGCGAATCCGTGTTGCCCTAGGGACAATAGGAGGACTCCTATTGTCTTTGACCGGAGAGGAATGAACATCCAAAACGTCTCCCCTTTCCTGGCAGCACACGGGGGGCCCGGGGGGGGGGGGGCGTCAATATACTTGCAAAGTTGGATCCATATGGCTGTGCACAGGCATGACCACCTCACGAAACTTGCAGAGGCAGTCGACGCAGCAATGAGGTATACGCACACACGCATGCACGCACAGACACAGCGGTGCGCGCGCGCCCACACACACACATGCACGCACGCGCGCGCGCACACACACACACACACACACACACACACACACGCACGCACGCACGCACGCACACACACACACACACACACACACACACACACACACACACACACACACACACACACACACACACACATGTTGCATGGGGACAACGCGGTGCACTCCTGATCCTAGAAAGGGGAAACGTTGGGCGACACAGATCTTAGCGAAGTTGGGGGGGGGGGGGAGACCTTATCGGCAGGAGGGTTCCCTGTGCCCTTGCGGAGACGTTTGGGTGCGGGTGATTTTTTACCCCTTTTCCCCTTTGTTGCAGTCTTCGCCCTCTGGCAAAACAGATTTTGACTGTCAGACAGTGCTGCTTACCAAGTACGTGTTGACCAGGGCTAGAGTGTGAGACAAAGCTTTTAGAGTGTGACACAAACCTTAAGGACTCAACCTGGAGGTTCCAGACTTGTACAATAGACTTGTTCCAGACTTGCACATGTGGCTAGTTCGCAGTAAAGGCATACGATTGAGTGCTGAGAAAGGCGCACAGCATGTTCCAAAGGCAGGCAACATTCAGGTGTTAGGTGTATGTGAAGTACGTACCTCGGCGGTGGGGGCCGCATCTGGAGGTGGTGGGTGATTTGCAGTCTCTTCTGCCTCTCCTTGCGTGCGATCTCTAGACTGTCCATGACAATGGCATTGTCGAAAAAGAATTCTCGTGTGCTATAACCCATAAATTACCCGTTTATGTTTGTAACACGAGTATAATATTAGTACCGTGTATTCCACCAGGCATAATAGCCGCAATACACGATCAATGACATCAAAGTGACAGCATGCATGCTCTCACTTTCACATGATCATTAGACCAGCACACACACACACACACACACACACACACACACACACACACACACACACACACACACACACACACGCACTCACACACACCAACACATGGAGGCACACGCTCAAACGCACAAATAAGGTGTGCAGGTCGGGGGCGGGGAGAGTGAGATAGAGGGGGGGTGGAGGGAGGAGGGAGAGGGAGAGGGAGGGAGGGGAGAGAGAGAGAGAGAGAGAGAGAGAGAGAGAGAGAGAGAGAGAGAGAGAGAGAGAGAGAGAGAGAGAGAGAGAGAGAGAGAGAGAGAGAGAGAGAGAGAGAGAGAGAGAGAGAGAGAGAGAGAGAGAGAGAGAGACAGGAGGGGGGAGGAGGGGCACAAGCACAAGCACACCCGTACTGCCATCAAGGCAGCAAAGCCCAACGAGGATGTCGACGCGTGGCTCATTGCAACTCCAACCTCCAAGCTCGTAGCTGCAGATCTGTTTAGCACCCAATCATGTGTCAGGCCATGGTCTCAGGCTCAGTCCACAGACTTTTGAGTTAATAATAGTGACTTTTAAGTGCAGAGAATAGGCTGTGTACTACAACCTCAATGTGTCTTATGAGTAATTACATGCCTTGGTGCATGTAAGTGAGACAGAACTAGGCTAACTTTCATGAGGTTGCCAACCAAAGATTCCTTAAGGGCATACCTGTCTGTGTTCTGTACACTTGGCGTTGCAGCGCATATTGCTAAGTTCCTCTTCTGAGCTGTGCTGGTATGGTTCATGCGATGATGCTGAAAATCAGCCTTTCTTTCCTGTTTACATTTCAATGTTTTTGCCTGTGGGCCAGAGATAACATGTATGTTAGGGGCTGTGGAAACGGCAGTCAATTCTGAATGTGCAAGCGTGGAAGAAGCCAAGAGCCATGGAGACATAGAAAAGAAGGCATAGAGCTTAAAAGTACGGAAGGGCAAGTGGCCCATACACTGCACCATGTTTGGACAGCTCGCATAAATTCGTACCTCTTCCCATTCTTCAGGTACTGTGCCATTGACAGCGTGACTCATGAGGGCTTTGGCCCAGTCCTTCTCCTCTCTCCACTCCATGAAATATCGCATATCCGCCTTGTTTAAATCCAGCTCTTTCCCAGCTGCAAGTTGTTTGTGTATTATTCTATTCACATCAGATGCAGACCTATCCAGCATAAACATTGATGCATTTCAGTACGATACAAAACGATTAGAAACTATACTACAACGGCCAGTGTACAAAGTACAGGGATGCTTATGATCATGCATGTGGCGAATAAGTTTCTGTTTAGCAAAACAGAAAGATAAAGAAGAATAATTTTACTTACTTTGTAAGATAGTTGGAAACCTCTTCGGGAGGTACTCCATAAACATGGATGACTTTGCTAACAATGTAATCCCTTGCAGCCCTCACCAGAGATGAGTCTGCACACCAGTACCACCACACTTGTCAACCCACAGTGTTCGCATGTGCAGAACTGCAACAGCAGCCCCATTCCCCCCTTCCCTGGCCCTCCCAAACCAATTGTTGAAGCACGAATTTAACGAGGTGTATATAAGAGGATGGATATGTGCATACACGGCTCATCAGTTACGAGCAAAAACATGCCCTTGGCCAGTCCATCGTTGAGACTATCAGTTGGGTGCCGTAACCAGTTCGTCCACTGGTACTTCCTCGCCAGTGACATCCATGCCTGGCGAGGGCCCCTGCCCTTTTTTCTGATTGGGTCACTGGGCTGGGTCACAGCTGTAGCTGTAGAGGCTGCAGCTGGGGTGCCCGTGTACGGCACGACGGCGCCTTCAGCAACGTGATATGCCGCATGCGGCACATCACCTATGAGTATGACAAAATTTCCTACCGTAACAAACAAAGTGGGCAGTTGAGTCGAAAAAAACTGCTTGATTTGCTGAACAACCTGAAGTATTGTTACTCTACCCGCCTTGTGCGGCCTAAAGGTCTTTGCCTGGACCTCCGCTAGAGTTGTGCCCCGTGGGGCATGTCCTACATAAAGCTTTGAACCAGGAGGTAAATCCTGGTCCAAAGCTTCTCTCAGGCTAAACTCACTGTCACCACTTGTGACGAGAAACAAGTCCTTGAACGTGGTGACCTCATCGTCACCACGTTCATGGGTCCAAAGTTGGACCAATACTTCTTCGTAATCCTGTTCTAATGAAGCCATTATGAACAGCAATATTGCCGGAGTCAAGCTCGGAGCCAGGCTTAGATTCAAACGAGTCGTGGCAGGTAACGACCGACAGGTAACGGCAAGGGGCCTGAGTCGGACAATCCGACCCGGTCCGGGTCACCCGGACTCAGTGAGTCCGACTGGTCGCAGTAGTAATGCGGCATTACACAGTCTGACCCCTTAGGAAGCGGCCCGCTTTGAGCGGGAACCCACTAAACTTTCTTTCTTTCTTTCTTAGTAGGCACAGCTCACATCTGTATCCACATGCAGCTCTGAGTCTGCAAGGATGTCAGGATGTCAGCTTCTGACGGCCATGCGTCAGACAGGATTTTGGGTATGGTGGACTTACGTTCTGCGACAATAGGCATCCAACATGTGGACCACAGGCGTCGCCGACGTGCGGATCCTACATGTCCCAGGAGAGATGGGCGAAGATTTCTTCGAAGGCGCATTGAAGTGCTTGGAGGCCAACTTCTTGATGGACACACAGGTGTGCTGCACTTACGGTATTCTGTACCTCAGTGGCTTGTCCGGAATTATTTCCGGTGGTTCTACGAATGTTTATCGTTGTGATGGTGTCATCTGGCAGTGTGAGTTATGCTGTTTATTATTGTGTGGTTTGTCAACGCTCCTGCTACGACCCGCCGTTTCGCAGGAATTTGAAGCCTGATTGTCATATCAAGCGCGGTACTCATATGTTCTAGTGTGCTAGAGCTGAAAGGACCACGAGTATATACACATATATATATGTGGATATACGTGTATGGCGTCATCGCATTGTTGGTGCATATCCTTTTCAAAAGTGAGTTGCAATATTTGGGAGGCCTCACATGCTGCACTGCACTCCTTGCAGGGCGTCCTGGTGTGGAGGGTGAACGGTCCTGCTCTGACACGGATATGGAGGGCCATGGTGAGTTCATTGTATGATCTGAGACATGTGTATCTGCAAGGTTTCATTATCCACGCTCACCATGGTCGCATGGTTACCAAATACAGAAGATTCACAAGGTGCATATGCATATGAGTTTGACAAGGTGCATGGCATCGCTTGCAGGTGGTCCTGGTATGGAGGGTGAACGGACCTGGAATCACGAAGAAATGGATGGTGAAGGTCAGTTCCTGAACTTGCAGCCTTTGAGGTGCAGGAACACTGGTAATGTGGGCAATTGCCAAGCATTTCGCATGTACACTCGACCACATTACACCATCATGGTACTTCTTTATTGTTTGGTGATCAAAATTTACAGCGGCCAAGCCTCATAGTGTGTATTGGGAATGAGACACTATGTGATGCAAAATGTTTTGGGAGGAACAGGCAGCATTGACCATATAGTCCGTATATAGTAAACATTCTCCAATTGTAGCTGGTGTATGTACAGGTGTCGGAGGAACTGGCAGTGCAAGGCACGATCATGACCTGCACAACAATCCGCAGATGCACGACATGAGAGCCCATTTGGGGGGCTCTAGTGAGGAAGAAAGCATGGCCTCTTCCCCGGAGCGCCATGATCGCGTGCCTGAGGGTGGTAAGGAACCCTTGTCAGACAAGACTCATGGCGGCATACTAGCGCCCCACCACACCAGACAGATGATTGAAGACCCAATTCCATACACCAACACTGTTGGTGGGGAATGTCCCCCACCCCACCCCCCCTCCCTGCCGCAGCACCGTTCTCTCCCCACTAACCCCACCATACTCCCGCCCTCCTCTCCTCCACAACCGCTCACACGCAGCCCCCCCCCCCACACGCGCGCACACACAAACAAAAGGCGTCTGAATCAGTCCAGTGTGATGCGTCTGAATGGACTGCTCTAGTGATGAAGATCGCTGTCCTTCATTCTGAAAGTCTCACCCCCCCCCCCTTCTCGGCCCCACGCGCGCCCCTTCCCCTTCCTTTCCCTCTCCCCATCCCCCTCCCTTTGCCCATCTGCGTGTGTGTGTGAGGGGGACAGACAGAGGGAGGGGTAGGGGTGCGGTTAACCGCTGCCTTTGTCATATGGGTGGGTCCGCTGAAGTTCTGGGAGGGAGTTGCAGAAGGCGGCAGGCCAGACCAGGAAGCATGGATGTCTGACTTTGAAAGTGATACCTCAGTCAGCCCCGACCATTCAGATTCTGAAGCTGCTGCAGCAACCCCCAGAGAACGCTCATATGAATACTACAAGCAGAATATGCAAGAGCCTCTATGGGTCGTGGGGAATCAAGTGTCTCGTCTTAATCTGGCGCAGGTAAGTCATCACAGAAGGAATGTAAACTTCTGCGGAATAGTACCCTTTCTCGCATATCAACATCCAAGGCTTGGTGCAATGTCATCTCAGCTTGCATACATTTTTGATGAAGTAGTTGCTCCTATGTGGTTGCGGCTGCCATTCCTGCTCTGGTGTGTGTCGTTCACAGCCTGGCAGCGTGGTGCTGGATCTGACATGCAGAGTTTGTGTAACAACAGGGCCTGTATGAACGCCTGACCTTGAAGCAAAGAGAACACAAGAAGGATAATCACTTTGATGAGGATATGCGTCGGCAGCGAGATCTTCATTCTCCCCAGCCAAACAATTGGCCGGGAAGCCTGTATCTCTGCAAGAAATTGGTGGACTGCAACAGCGCCAAGGACAATGAGTTCCATGCCTGCAAGAATCACTGTCACATTTTTCCTCAAATCCCCCCTACAGATTATGAAGCTCACCGTGAGGATCGTTGTCCCCACTGCCAGGAGCGGCGGTTCGTTGTTATCAAGGAGTATGGCAAACAAATACTCAGCCCACAAAACATATTCTGGAGTTTTGGGGCTGACACCATCATCCAACTGAACATGTTTGGAAACCCAAACTTCTGCCGCGTC
Organism: Botryococcus braunii; assembly: GCA_002005505.1. NCBI lineage: Eukaryota > Viridiplantae > Chlorophyta > Trebouxiophyceae > Botryococcus > Botryococcus braunii. Next base: position 436,145 of record KV908381.1, read on the forward strand.
AGGGGAAGTGGCAGAGCGGATCCAGAAGACTACTACAACTCAGAGGAATGCAAGCGCCTGTACGAGGCTGCTTTCCCCGGAGAAGGAGCTGCAAAATGGGCCGATAGATCCATCTCATTTTATGAGGTTGGTCTAGATTGGTTCGAGCCCTTTGGGGGCAAGACCCACAGCGTGGGGATTGTGACGCTCAGGTATGTGCCTTCTTCGTGTCAACCACATGTCATATGTCATATGTCTCACATGTCATAAACACAAAATGGTGTATACTGCATTTTCATCTAATGTAAGAATGACTAGTGCCAGGCATGAGAGCACCACAATTTCGATGACACTCGTACCAAGTTCTGTAAAGTGTTGAACATATCAAATTTTGTCCGTAGCGCAGTTATGGAATCACCAATAATAACATGTGGTCCTACATGATATGCAAACCTGCTCCGGCCTTACAAGGGGTATTGCGGTGGTTCAGATGTGCGGACATTGGGGCAGCCAACAAATGCAAAGTCGAATTTTGCTTTATTCTAGGGGTTATCCCCGGGCCAAGCGCGCCCAAGAGCATGGATGCTTATCTGGAGCACTTTCTGCAGCCATTTATGCGATTCGGACCTGGGAGTAAGTTTCCACCATTTGTCTTTATAGCAGTTATGTTAACATTCCCAATCATCATGGTGTTCTGGGGTGGGTTTGGCAGCCGAACGGGGTTCTATGTGCAATTACTTGCATTGCTCACACACGATAGTCTTGGGCAATGGAGGGTTCCTTACTTTCCTCACACTTGCACTGCACACTTGTGCATCTAGCAATATGTTTGACTTTGTGGGGGGTTCACAGGCCAGGGCCTGCCTGTGTGCAACACATCCCAGAATGAGGATGGCTCCCCGGTAAGACAGGAATTCCAGCATGTCATTTTGCTGAGTGCAGTCTATGGAGACTCCCCTGGACTAGCAAAGGTGGCAAACTGTATTGGAGCCTCCGGCAAGAGAGGGTGTTTTTTCTGTACTATTCCGGGTGAGTATGTACCTGAGAATCATCATGTGTACTTCGCAGCCTACAACGAGCCAGTAGAAAGCATGGTCAAAACGGATGAGGGGTGGCGTGTTGAGGCTGTGAAGTGTGGTGATCCTAGGGCACGTTTATCACATGAAGATCAAGTGCAGCGAGACAGGGATGTCGAGGAGGGTAGGCTGGAGGCAAATGAAGCGGGAAGTCATGGCTCATGTGTGCTGGTTAAGTGCCTTGATTACATAGATTACAACAATGTTTTTGTTGTACCTATCGCGCATGCAGCTTTGCTAGGTAGTGTGAAGGATTTTTGGTGGCAGCTATTGTCAAGGCTCCGTCGCAACCATCCTTTAGCAATCTCCTCTTTCGCTAAGAAGATCATGGCTTCACGCTTGAAGCACCTGAAGGCCACTTGTGTGATGGAATGTAGGGATTTCCCGGCATTTCTGGACATTTCCCTTACCCCCTAGCCTAGGCGCACATGTGGCGCACATGTCGTACGAGCAACGCGAGTACGCACGTGCCTAGCGTCTAGCCTTGGCTTCCTAGCCGTCGAATTCCATTGGATAGTTATGGACGTTACTCTCATAGTAGGATTCTAGGATATTTTCTAGATACTATTGTAGAGGTTTGGTGGACTAGTGCGCTACCATTGGAGGAACGTGAACACACGATCACGAACCACGGGAAGGAACGGATAGAGACGTAAGCCACGGGAAGACACGCACTCAGGTAATTTGGAAGCTTAGTAGACCACAAGTAGGGAGTGGAAGCTCCGTGAGGTGGGGGTTACTTGTAATTGGAAAGAGCGTCCAGCTTGTCGGCCATCCGGCCTTGTCTCTCTCTCTCTCACAACTTGGAAATTCTCTCTAACTTGTGCATTCTACGACATCTGGTATCGGCGAGATGCCGAATTGTTCTCTGCAAGTCTTTCGCGTGGTGGAAGGAGGAAAGTCGTAGGAGGGAGATCGTTCGATGGAAGGTCCTAACTCTCATATGTGGGCCGTAGATGTCACCGCCCTCTTCTGGGAAGTTTAAAAACCTTTCTTCGGAAGAAAGAGAATTTTTGGAAGCGTTGGAAAGCTCAGGGGAGCTGGTAGAGGACTTGATGGAGGGGGCATCTCGCGATCCGTCGCCCGCTCCGTCCACACCAAAGACAAAGAAGATCAAGTTGACCAATAAAATAAAGGAGCAGTTATTTTTGGAATTTAAGGAAAAGCTTCTTGCCGAAAGGCAAGTTGGAGGGGATGGGGTGGAGGAGACTCCTCGCCCTAGTGGACAAGTAAGAGCAACTCCTCCTTCTTTGTTTTCGGGAAAGAGGGGATCTTTTTGCTATTTTGCAAGGAAGTTGGAAGGCTATGCAAAACTAACCAATGTGCCTGCAGGAAAGTGGGTGGCCTTGGGAGTGCAATTGATGGAAGAAAGACCCACAAAAGTTTGGGACACACATGTAAGGAAACTAGAAAAGGAAGGGATACATGAGCATACATTGGAATGGAAGGATTTTAAAACTTTTATGGTTAAAAGATATGATTCCACAGACACAGTGGCCATTGCCAGGGCAAAATTAGACAAAGTCTTTCAAGGAAATGAGACTGTCGAGAGATATATTGAAAGATTTATGTCTCTCTTAGCAGATGTAGAGGTTGACTATCAAATAGCCATGCAAGACCAGTTACATCTTTTTACCAAGGGTCTTAATACTCCTCTCAAACTTGCATGCACTGTGAACCCTGCAACAGGCAGTCCTTTCACTGATCTGGAAGACATTTGCACTTATGTTGTTAAATATGAGGCAAGTCTCAAAAGCACATATGTGGATGCACAGGGACCCAAGAGGAAGAGGGTCTACACCCAGACACCTCAAGTGGCAGCAGGAGTGGTGGAACAACAGCCCCCTGCACCACCTTCCTTGGGTTTGGTGGGAGCACCCCCTTTTGGGTCCGGGAGAAAAATTGATTCCAGAACCTCTATTCCAAAGGATAGGGAATGCTATTTTTGTCATAAACTAGGCCACGAGTCATGGCAGTGTGTTGCTAAAAAGCAATATCTAGCTGCCAAAGCTCAAGCTAGTGGGCACACCCCATCAAATTTTCAGCCTGGATTCTATCCGAGGCAAGGAAACAATCAACCAGTGGCAGCACCACTGCAAGGTGTTTCACCTCCCTCACACATTGGGCCTAAGGGATTTAACAAGGGAAAACATTGGAAAGGGAAAGGGAAGGGCAAGGGCCCTAAACAAGATTAGTCATGAATGAAATTTGTTTTTCATATTTAACTTTTCTTGTTCAGAAGTCCTTGGGAAGTTGGAATACACCTCTGATTGTTCCTGGCAAACACAAAGCTGAGACTTGTATTGAATCTTTTCTTGCTGAACGAAAAGAAAACTCACAAGTCAGTGCATGCTTTGTGATAGGCCAGAAGGTGTGGAAAAGTAGGAGTTTCTTTTTGCGGTTACGCTCTCGCGCAAACCTGAAAATTCTTGCTAGGGGCTCAAAAGGGGAATGCTTTTCTTTTCAAGGACAGCAATGTACATTTCCTTTTTCCTTTGTTTTAGCTTATGCAGCACCCAAAGCATCTTGTCAGTTGGGTTCAACGTCAAGTGCTGCACCTCTTAACCTCACATTTCCTGTCATGGCAAGGGGACAACAATGTAAAGCTTTAATGGACACCGGGGCCACACACTCTTTTGTCCGGGAAAAAGTTTTGCAAGGTTTGAGGTATAACAAGAGGACTTCACCCGTCACACTTGCTGATGGGACAGTAACACACACAAATGGGAAAGTGGATTTGAGTGTCCGGTTTGCTCCATCTATCATTACGAGACACTCCTTTCTTGTGTGTGACTCAATAATGGAAGGAATTGACATTATTTTGGGACAGGATTGGCTAGCACCACGACATGCTAATGTTAATGTGAGAGCTAGCAAGGCTCATATTAGACACAATAACAAATGGGTCTTGTTAAACAAACATGGAAAAGGCTTGGGAAAGAAGTTGGGATGGGGAATCAAATTAGGAAACACCAGGAAAGGGAAACGGGATCATTGGAAAACCTGCTTGTTCAATGTCATGGCCAAGGATGAACATGTTGGTTGGGATGAACAGGAAGAGATGCCACCTTTGGTGGATATGGACGACCCCTCGACGGAGTCATCCGGGACTTCCTTACACAACTCTGCGCCGGGGGATACCTCGGGCACGGCCCCGGATATGGAGAGTTGCCTAGAAGTGGAGAAGGAAGTGGAAGAGGAAGAGGAAAGGGAAGAGGAAAAGGAAGAGGAAGAGGGAGAATCCGAGGTCACCACGGGTAAGCCTTCGGACCCTCTAGAGGAAATTTGTGTAAAAAAGCCTGAGCGGCTAGCACACTTGCTCCGGGAGTACAAGGACATTTTTCCAAATGGGCTACCAGGACTACCCCCACACCGACAAGTCTATCACACTATTAATGTGCAGGAAGGAATAACTCCTCCAAACCGTCCTGCTTACCGCTTGTCCGTGGAAGAAACTGAGGAATGTGAGCGAACTGTGGATGAACTACTTTCTAAGGGACACATACGCCCCTCATGTTCACCATATGCTTCACCGGTCTTGTTTGTGAGGAAGAAGGAGGGCACATACCGAATGGTTATAGACTACAGGGCATTAAATAAAATCACCATTCATGATAGGTACCCTCTCCCTCGCATAGACGACTTGCTTGATAAACTTAAAGGTGCTAAGATTTTCTCAAGTCTGGACCTCCTCAGTGGTTATCATCAAGTAAGGCTAAAGGAGGAAGACATTCCTAAAACAGCGTTTCGTACACCCTTTGGGCTGTATGAGTTCTTAGTGCTTCCTTTTGGACTCACCAACGCCCCCGCTACCTTTCAACGCCTAATGAATGAAATCTTTCATGATTTCATAAGGGAAGGGTTTGTGGTAGTGTACCTTGACGATGTTCTAATTTTCAGTCGGGATGAAGAGGAGCATTATGCTCATCTTCGGAAGGTGTTCCAACGCCTTCGGGAAAAGGAATTGTTTGCAAAACTTGCCAAATGTGAATTCTTATGCTCAGAACTCAAATACCTCGGGCATATCATTGGCAAGGATGGACTGAAAGTGGACCCCCAAAAGGTGGAGGTAGTCAAGGATTGGCCCACACCCCAAAACGTCACCGACGTGCGTAGATTTTTGGGGCTTGCAAATTATTTTCGAAAATTTATTCAGGGGTTCAGCTCACTTGCTGCACCTTGGACTAAACTGTCCAGTAGCAAAAGTTCTTGGACTTGGGGAAAGGAGCAAGATGAGGCCCTTGCGGCTCTCAAGGATGCATTAATACAGGCACCCATACTATCACTGCCAGACCTTCGTAAACCCTTCCAGGTAATTTGTGATGCGAGTGATTTTGGGGTTGGCGCTGTACTATTGCAGGAAGGTCGAGTCATTGCTTATTACAGTAAGAAGCTCAATAGTGCAGAAAGGAACTATTCTGCAACTGAGAGGGAGTTACTTGCTGTAGTGTATGCCTTGACGGAATGGAGATGTTATGTCCTAGGGAAACAAGTCACTGTCACCACAGACCATAAGTGTAACACTTTTCTTCAGCAACAGGTTGGTTTAAGCCCTCGGAGGGCACGGTGGGCTGAGAAGTTGCAGGAGTTCAACATTCTTTGGGTTTGGGAGCCTGGAAAGACTAACGTTGCGGATGCGTTGTCCAGGAACCCAGTCCTCCAGGGACAGCTCCAGGGACAACAGCAGCGCAACGTCTCCACGGAGCCCAACCCCGGGAAGGGGACCAATGCAACCTCGATGGATGGGGACGGGAGGGCCCGCTCGGGCTCCATCACCCTCGGGTCTGACGGGTGTGACACCTTCTTGGAATTGTTGAAGGGTGCTTACGCACATGATTCGTGGTTGGGAACAAGGGCAAATAGGAGAAAAGTTCACTTTACGGACGGGGTTTGGGAATTTGGAAGGGAGGGAAGAAAATATGTGCCTGCATTTTATGAAGTCCGGGATAAGGAAGGTCCAGTTGCTAGGAATCTGCGGCAGGACATATTGAAAGCTTTGCATGAACCTCCTTCTGTTGGTCATCCAGGCTTTGCGAAGATGTATGATCTAGTGAAGCGGGACTGGTGGTGGCCGGGAATGGCGGAGGATGTGCGGGAGTATGTGAAGTATTGTGATTCATGCCAGCGGGTGAAGGCCTCAAACCAGTTACCCGCAGGACTCTTACACCCTTTACAAATCCCCACAAGGAAATGGCAAAGCATCTCAATGGATTTCATCACGGGACTGCCTAAAAGCAAACACGGGCATAACGCAATATGGGTAGTGGTTGACAGGTTGAGCAAATGTGCCCACTTTGCCCCTACCACTACCAATGCAGATGCTTATGAAGTTGCTGTTCTGATGAGGGATAAAGTATGGAAGTATCACGGTTTCCCTGAAGAAATTGTTTCGGACCGAGATCCTCGGTTTGTGAATAATTTCATGAACACACTTCTAAGTCTGACGGGGTGCAAGCCGGCTCGAACTACGGCATATCATCCTCAGTCAGATGGTCAAACGGAACGGGTGAATAGGATCTTGGAAGATTTTTTGAAACACTATGTCAAGGATAACCCAAGGGAGTGGGAGGATTACCTTTCAGTGGCGGAATTTGCCTACAACAACTCTTGGCAAACTTCCCTAAACTCCACACCCTTCAGGTTAACATATGGGCAAGATCCAAATATACCGTTTGCGGTGGGACACATGGAGGGCACTAAGGTGGATAGGGCTGATCTCTTCATGAGAAAAAATGCAAGACAAAATCACCCTTGCAAGGAAGTGTTTGCGTGCAGCTCAAGACCGTCAGACGGCCTATGCCAACCGGCATAGGAGGGAGGCCATCTACCAGGAAGGGGACTATGTCCTCCTTTCAACCCGTGCGGCCCCCACGCTAACTTCAAACTTCAGATTCAGCAAGCTGCAACCCAGGCACGTGGGACCCTTCAGGGTCATGGCGGTCACGCCCGACAACGTTAACTTCGTCACACTGGATCTTCCGGACCGGCTGGACATCCACCCCCGCATAAATGTCTGCTATTTGAAGCCATACTGGACACGTGAGGAGGCGCAGTCGCGTGGATACTGCCCCCCAAAAGTCATCACCAAAGCGGATGGCACCACTCACCTGGAGTGGGTAGTGGATGCACTAGTCGATCACCGGCTGTTGCACGACAAGGATGGGTTCTCCTACCATTTTGAGGATGGCACACCCTTTCTCGAGTACCTTGTAAAGTGGGCAGGCCATGGGGCCACAGAGGACTCATGGGAATCTCAAGAGGCATTCGAGACCCATCCCGGGCTGGTTAATACCTATCATAGACTCCAGGGGCTCGCCCCGCCCATTTGGGACCAGGTGGCGCTGCGCGACACCTTCCCTTGAACGGGCCCCTCCGGACGGTTGTCCCCCTCATTCCACTTGTGGAGTTCCCACCTGGTGTCTGGGAATACATGGGACGGGACCTATGGTAGGGACTGTATATCTTGTGTACTTTGGGACAAGGGACGGGGTAGGTTGCCTACCTCGGTATGTGTGGCATGAGGCCTCATACCGCTTCGATGCATTGAACTCGGGGTTCTGCATTCAGGGATAGGAATTGAAGTACACATGGCGCGCAACCGCAGTCTGCTTAACTAGCACTTGGGACGTGGGCTTGAAGTACAGAAGTGACTTGGAACCCTTGGCTATGGGCTACTTGGAACCCTTGGATATGGGCTACTTGGGAACCGTTGGATATGGACTACTTGGCATCTTGGGATGGATTTCTTTCTATGTACTATATGTGTACCTTATGTGTACAGTATGTGTACAGTATGGACAATGTATCATAAAGAAACTGTGTTGTATGGATAGCCACTTTAGGAAAGCATTGTGGACTGAGCTACACCTGTGTCATATTTATCTTGTTCGGATTGTTTATCGGTTGTGTCACAAGCATTGTATTGTTTTAATAAATAATAAATAGGGATGTGTCAATAAAGGCGGACTTGGATAGTTCGAAAGGAATAAGGCGAACGTTCGTCGTAGTTCGCCGTAATTTATCGTAATTTATCGTAATTATAGTACCGTGTCGTATCGTATCGTACAGTATTGTACTTAGGACTAAAATAAAGCACACCTAATAAATAAATTAAAAAAAAACAAAAAAAAAAAATGGACGCTTTAGTCAATTGCTTGGGATGATAGGGGAATAACTTGGAGGCGGGGACCCTAATGTAACCCATTCGGCAAGGGTCTAACGGCGCTGGTGGATGGGCCGTTCGGTGACGACCATTCCCTTATAATTGTGGTCTACTGTATGTGTGTATGTGGCTGCATGAGGACATGCAGGAATTAAGGGGGGGATGATGTGATGGAATGTAGGGATTTCCCGGCATTTCTGGACATTTCCCTTACCCCCTAGCCTAGGCGCACATGTGGCGCACATGTCGTACGAGCAACGCGAGTACGCACGTGCCTAGCGTCTAGCCTTGGCTTCCTAGCCGTCGAATTCCATTGGATAGTTATGGACGTTACTCTCATAGTAGGATTCTAGGATATTTTCTAGATACTATTGTAGAGGTTTGGTGGACTAGTGCGCTACCATTGGAGGAACGTGAACACACGATCACGAACCACGGGAAGGAACGGATAGAGACGTAAGCCACGGGAAGACACGCACTCAGGTAATTTGGAAGCTTAGTAGACCACAAGTAGGGAGTGGAAGCTCCGTGAGGTGGGGGTTACTTGTAATTGGAAAGAGCGTCCAGCTTGTCGGCCATCCGGCCTTGTCTCTCTCTCTCTCACAACTTGGAAATTCTCTCTAACTTGTGCATTCTACGACAACTTGTGATTTTGGGAGAGCGTACAAGTGCATTGTCAACAGGAAAGGTGATTATGTCATGGAGGATTGGTTGCACTGGACTGAAACGTGGTCAGTCTACATCCTGAGGCCCCACAAGGGACGCCACATTCTTCCTCGCCTGGTGCGGGAGATGTGGAAGCACCTCAGAGGGGGCATCTTGTATTACCTCAGGGTACACCCAACACCTGAGGTGCCAGCCACAGCAACCAAGGCAACGCGGTGGCTGAAAAAGTATGCAAAGGCTGCGGAAAAACACATTGGCAAATGGATGTGCAAATACAACCTCCATGTGCTGATCTGTCGCTTGATAGTGCAGGAGTCCCAGAGAGGAAAGGTGGCAACAGGAACCGAGTATTGGGTGGAAAATCTGGTGCAGTCTGCGAAGACCATCATTAGGGGTCGCACAACATCACACCCTGAAAAGGTTCTTGTCAACTACTTGTGCCTGGAAAGGGCTTTGACACTTTTCAAGTACAAGTACCCTGAAGTCGCTGGGTTGGAGCAGTGGGGTTCTGAACGGCGCAGGGGGGAAATTCACCGATCCAACACTGACACGGGTGCTCCAGATGGAACCCAGCTGCTCGGGAGCGGTACAGTTGTGCCGGCTCATATGTTGGGAACCTGCAAACGGGCTCTAACTAAAGTGTTAGAGGATTTTCCCGGCCTTTGTGAGGGCTGGACCGCAGAATCGGTAACCTCAGCCACTTTCCTGAAGTATGCCTATGCTGATCGTGCGGGGAATGAGGTTGTCCACTCACAGGCTTACAAGCCACCAAAGTCGAGAGTATCATATAATGTGCTGGTTCAGTATGTAGAGAATGGCGTGCATGCTTCTTATATTGCAGTAATTCAATTCTTTGTCAAAGTGATGGCTCCCGCATGTGAGCCGTTGAGGTTGGCCATCTCTAACCTGCATCGTGTCGAATTACTGCCGGAGCAAATTGCAACTGGCAGTATGTGGGCAGCAAAAGACATGGGGAAGCCTACACATGAAAATTACCCTGTCTTGTTTGCTCACATGCTTGACAAGCATGTAATGGCAGCGGTGGGAAAGGCTGCGTGGTTCATGCCCTACTCCAACATGTCCGGCACATAGCGGGATCCCCTTTTCGAAGTTGTAGCGTACGAATTGTGACAAGTATTTTATGGCATACACACATGCATACTGTCAGCGCAAGTTAGCACAAGGTTTAGGAAGCAGGGCAATGCAATTGCCATTTACAGTGACTGAGTTTTAAGGGAATGTTCCGCGACATGATGTCCCCTTTCAATGGACAGCGGGCCACAGAACTTAGACGTTGCAGCCTGCCACTCCAATTGAAATATTAAAACCCAGTAAGCACTGGCCATTGCCATTAATGGTGCAACTTCAAGGTCATGGTGTGCACGTTACTTTATTTCGATGTACTGCAGAACCTCATGATTTATTTAAGGTACATTTTATTCAAGGTACATTTTCAGCTCAAGGCACCAACACGCGCGCTGGACATCTATGCGCGTGGTAGGCTCCACTGCTGTGTTGCTGAAAGCACTGTGACCTGCACTTGTCTTTCAGCATTTTTCCTTGGGTGAGGAGGCTAGGACAGAGAGGGAGGCAGGCTCTTCATCTTCTGAACAAGGGGGGGGGGGGGGCGGGAGCGTTGCACTGCACGTCAGGAAGTCTGTACTGTGCATGGCAGTACAGTCCATGCATGAGTGCAACTTCAGTTGGAAATGCCTGTTTTTGACATTCAGTGATTTCCAGGCCTAGCTAGGCCTGCAGGCTTTAGGCTGCTGTTCCTGGGGCTTTCAGATGGCAGACAATTAGATTTGGCAGTATGCATACTGCCAAATATGCTTATGCTTCTGCTGCAGCCAAGATTGAAGATTGTACTTATGATGCAGTCAATGTGTATGACATTAGATTTGTTGCATTAGCTCAGCACATGGATGAAGGACGTAAGCATGTACATGTGGGCCACATGTGGGCCGCTAGCAACGCTGCACATCAGGCATTCAGTAGGCAGAGACAGCTTTTTAGGGTCAATAAAACTGAATATCTGGAGGGTAATGCATTTTAAGTTTATATATATATCTGCTTAGGTGTCACTTGAAGCTTATAGTTAAGCCAGTGCGTAACCATGTATGGGTATCTGAAGGACTTGCCATTCTACCTATACGGATACGTATCCGTATACATCATGAATTGTAACTGCAGAACATCTGCCTTCAAATCTGGCCTCAATTCTTACTCAAGGTTGTGGTGCCCCCACCTTGAACTGCACTATTGTACTCAAGAGTGTACTACTGATCAGCTGAACTTTCTGAAAATGACACCATACATCTTGTATTCTCACCAGTGAAATCTGACACGGCTCAATATGCATGTCAGTCAGGCACATGTGCAGTAACATGCATGTTGACAATGTGGTACTCTAGGGTGCCAATGTGGGCATTCACTGCCAAGAAGTGTTGGTCCCCACCAAGTGCTTGCAAGCTTGATCAAGCTCATGAGCTCTTAATTAAGAGCTCAGAGAACAGACATCACAAGGGCATGATGGGCTTCTGGGACACATCAAAATCAGATACTGGGTACATGAGAAGCATGTCTGCAGCATACTCACTCAAGTCAGAAGTTCAAAAAAATACGAAACTTTTACGAACGATTACGAAGGAAATACGAAGGTCTTCGTAAACCCTTCGCAAAGTATTCGCAAAAAAGTTGGGCCCCTCAGGGTTCGGAAAAAATACGAAACTTTTGCGACGCTTACGAATTTCGTAAACCGGTACGAAAGGTTTGCGAAGCCTTTGCGAAAACTTCCTTCGTCACAGTGTAGACGAGGCGGCGCTTGCCGCTCGCGTCTTGCGCAAGGTTGCAGATGGCCATTTATCAGCGGCTGTTCGGATGTTGGAGCCTGCCACCATCGCCCCAGCCACGACTGACACATGTGCTGCATTGGCAGCGCTTCATCCTATCCGACCGCTTCCCGTTGGCGCCCCGCCTGCGCAGGCCCCTTTCCGTGCCCAAGTGGAGGACGTCTTGGCTGCCCTCAAGACCTTCCCACCTGGTACCGCTGGTGGGCGGGACGGCTTGACCCCATTACACATAAAACATGCCTTATCTGTAGGTGGCACAGACCTCTTATTGGACAGCCTCCTTGGCGTGGTCAATCGAGCCTTAGCTGGGGATATTCCCCATCCCTTGCGATCTTATTGGGCCAGCGCTCCCATCACCCCTCTCTTGAAGCCCAATGGGGGTATCCGGCCCATTGCAGTGGGGCTCACCCTGCGCCGTCTGGTTTCCAAGATAGCTGTTGCAGCCGTCTTGCCCGCTGTCAGTGAGTATTTGCAGCCACACCAAGTTGGGGTTGGAGTCCGAGGGGGTGCAGAAGGCCTCGTCCATGCCCTCAACCGCTTGGTGGCACACCAGCAAGATTCCCCCGACCTCGTCGTTGTCAGCTTGGACTTCCAAAATGCTTTCAATACGGTCGACCGCAACCGCATGCTTGGGGAAGTCGCCCTCCATTGCCCCAGCATCTGGCAGTATGTGGCGACGACATACGGCTGCGCGGCCCATCAGTATGTTGGGCCCCATGTCGTGGACTCCACAACAGGGTTCCAGCAAGGGGACCCCCTCTCTCCGCTGCTTTTTGCGCTCACTGTCCAGCCACTCCTCCTTGACCTTCACCGGGAGTGTCCCGACGTACACCAAGGGTGGTATCTGGATGACGGCACGTTTGTTGGTCCCGTGCCCGCAGCGCAGCAGGTAGTCCAGTTGGTTGTTGACCGGGCCCCCGCATATGGCTTGAGCCTCAACCCTCACAAGTGCCGTGTGTGGTCGCCGCGCCCGAACCCTCAGCATTTGTATGGGTTCCCTCTGGGCTTCGTCAATGAAACTCGTGCTGGTTTGATAGTGTTGGGGGCAGCGGTCACCGTGTCAGTCGAGTACGCGGCTTCCGTAGCCCAGGCGCACGTTGATGCCGTGGCAGCCTCGCTCCAGCATTTGCCGATTCTCCGCCACCCCCAAGCAGAGCTTCTCTTGCTTCGCAGTTGCCTTGGGACCTGCAAGGTGGTTTTCACAGCTCGGACCATGCCGCCAGCTGCAGCTGAGCAAGCTTTGGTGACCTTTGATATGCTCCAAACCCAGGTCCTCCAATCCATTGTCACAGCTGGTGGTGGTGGTTTTGGCCCTTTGCAGCAAACCTTGGCTGGCTTGCCTATTGCCCAGGGGGGTCTAGGGGTCACTAAGGCCACTTCCCTTCTGCCTTGTGCCTATCTCGCCTCCGTCACGCAGACCGCCCCCCTTCAGGACCGCCTTCTGGGGACATCCACTGCCCCTCTTGTCCCCGCTGCCCTAGCTGCCAAGGCTGACTACTGCGCCCTTGTTCCTGATTTCGATGCGGTGCTCTTCGAGGATCCGGATTTTGTCCGCAGCAAAGTGCAAGCCCGGCTGTCCAAACCCTTGTCTCAACGCGCATACCGGGAGGTTCTTGATGACCCTGCTCGCTCGGATCGCGACCGTGCTGTGCTCCAATCTCTTACACAGCCGGGAGCGTCTGATTGGCTGCTGGCTCTCCCAGTTCCCCATTTGCAGCAGACCATGCCCCCAGAGTCGTTCCGCTGCCGCCTTCAATACCAGCTCTTGATCCCCATTTTCCAGCCTGGCTCCCAATGCCCGTGCTGCTTGAGGGAGTTGGATGTCTGGGGCGACCACGCGGTACACTGCACCTCAGGGGGGGATGTTGCCATTGTCGGCCGACATTACTCCGTTCGTAACGGCCTGGACGCTGTCCTTACCTCAGCTCGTCAGCGGGTCACCCGGGAACCCGCCTTTCCCACCCCTGTCCCTGGCCAGGAGCGCCGTCGCGCAGACCTCCGCCTCCATGCGTGGGAGGAGGGGCGTGACCTTTATATCGACATCGTTGGCTCTTCCCCACTCACAGTAGCCAACTTGCTGCACATCGTGCCGGGTGGGGCCGCCGCGCGCTGCCCAAGACAAGCAGACCCGCTATGCTGACTTGTTGTCGCGTCAGCAGCCGCCTGTAGCTTTCCAAGCCTTCGCTTTTGAAACATTTGGAGGGTTGCATGCTGATGCGCTGGTCTTGTTGCAGAGGCTCCAGGGGCTTTTGAACCAAGCCATCATTGCTCAAGAAGATGTGGAGGGATATTTTGTCATTCGTCGGGTCAGTTTCATCATTGCGGCGGCTGTGGGTCGCCAGCTGGCCGCTCGCCGGGTGTGACTCATAGCTTGAAACATTGGGGGTTGGGTCCTTGAACATTGGGCTGGTCTTTTTGACTCCACTCTTGTTAAACAGAAGAAGAAGTTACATCTGTCCAGCCAGTAGGGCATGATGAGATGTCCGCAACACACACACACAAGCCGAAACGATGAAGGACGGACCACAAGAGGTGGCCAAACAAAGATCGAAAACATAACGTAGCAACCGAAAAAGGGAAGGAAGGGGGGATAGGGGGGGGGGAAGCCACAGACGTGGTTGCGGCCAAGTCACCGTAGCCGGCGTGAAGCAGCACGAGCCTGGAATGCATCTGAGATAAAGGAGACAACCGAACGCAAGTCAGCGTGCCAAATGAACTGCCGAAGTCTTAGAGCCCCCTTAGAGCGCCAGCTGCCCCTGGAGCTCACCCTGTTCCAGTGAAAGACAAAGTGGTGTTCATCGCCCACAGAGGAGCCACACATGTCACACAGGCGCTGAAGGCGCGGAAGCCGGTGTCTGCGGCCCATGTCAATGGGAAGTCCATGAACACCAAGACGAAACCTGAGAAAGAGCCGGACCTTGGCAACATCAAGAGACAGATAAAAGAGGCGGGAGCGCTGAGCCTTAGTAGGGCGCGCAAACCACCGCACATAAGTACATAGCTGGGGATCAGTAGGCGGTAACCGAGGGGAGACATGAAGAGAGGCCAAAGGGAGGGTATTGGCCTGCCTAATGAGAGCTAAGAAGGTATCCATATCAATGGGCTGCGACAATCAGCCGCATAGGGGTACCCTAAGCGGCGAAGGGCAGCCATAAAAGAACCCGCCCAGGACGGAGAACGAGTCGTAACGCCATAGTAGCATGAGTCCCTATGAATACGTGCATACGAGTGGTAATACGTGCATACATTAAGCCACCCTGTGTCCGCACACCGTACATCTTTACTATCTCTCTGATCCGGTACACTTCGTGTAACTTCTTTCTCCACTGCTGGCTCCTAGTGCCCCTTAGCACTCACAGCAGAACTCACTGTCCTCTCGACAGTCTCTTCTACAAGGTACCACTGCTTAATCGAGTACCCTCGAAGTACAAATTTGCTTTGGAGCAGTGCCAACTGTTCACGAACAGCTACGATAAAAACTTCCAGCCGTCTTGTATCGCGATGCAAGATCCATCTTAGCATATAAGCACAAAATGCCATTTAAAAGTCTGGTAACAATGCAAAGATAACCTACTTCTGAGGAACGAGCACCACGTTGCGCAAGCACCACGCAGACCGATCCGTACCTGCAGGACACTATGGACGCAGACATGGCAAAATTGAATGGCGTCTACATTAATGCTTGCATAGATATCATGGCCCCGAATCCGGCAGAACGGCTGCAGATTTTTGGGCCGTACATACCCCTGCCGAACGACTCTGCGTTGAACAATATCTTGGACTTCAACCCCAAGGTAATCCATAGTACATGTAAAACCGATTGATAATTTGTAATCTCATCTCATATAAAAATTAAGCGAAGCTGCCACTGACTGTGCGCAAACCTTGTCGCAGTTCACCCTTCTGAGCAAGGGCCCGGATCAGACAGCTCCGGGCCCCCTTAGAGCGCCAGCTGCCCCTGGAGCTCACTCTGTTCCAGTCCTGACCAACGGGTATTTTGTAACTTATGGCAACATGATATTGAATGAGCTCGCGGTCCCTGAAGAGGAACTTCCAAAGGTGCTGGGCGAAGACTATGACGGATTCAAGGCTTATCGCAAGCAGTGGGTGAAAGACAAGCGCGGAAAAAACTCAGATTTGGAGAATTGTGTGGCCGACTACGTGGTCGAGGTGGGCACACAGTGGTTGCTAGAAGTGTCGGAGGGCTTGCAATCGTGTGGGCTCATGAGGGCTTGTGTCGCCACAGTGGCAACATGAACTAGAACCATGTACAATGTATAATGCTATCTTTGCATTCACTGTGCAGGAATACCCTGGAAGGAGCCCCAACAAAGTGAAAAATGCAGCCAGGCATGACGCCAACAATCCGGTGATCTTGGCTGGAAACATGTACCAATCCGTACGTGATGACGACAGTAGAAACTGGGACGATTACTATGGCTGGACGCTACAGGTATGAACATAGCTGCTGCTCACAACGTTAACGTGTGGGTTCTGTCCCAGGTCATGCCAGCAGAAAGTCAGGGGCCAGGGGCACATGCATATGACAGCAATTATGTGTTTTTGGTGACCGGTCTGACGCAATTTCAATGTTTGCAATGTGCAGTCTGCGGTGAATATGGTTGCAAATGGACAAGGCAAGACGATTAAGTTCAACTCCAAGACCAGCAAGTCCGATACGTCAACGACATGGGCACATGGAGAAATGAGTGGCGGGTTCGATTTCTTCAGCGCCTCAGCAAGCACTGACTATAAGGACGTCAAGACGAAGATCTACAACAGTGAGATTGATTTCTCTATGACAGTGGGCAAGTACACCACAATAAGCGCAGAGGCAATGGGAGGATGGTATTACAAGCCTGCCATGACTGCTGCCACGAAGAGCAAGGCAGCTTTCGATGACGAGTAAGTAAACTGGAACCCTCTTCCGCACTGCAATCTTCTTGATGTGAAATCTTCCCTCGACTATCGCGTTGCTCTGGCAGCATGTAGCAATCGTGGCCGCACGGGACTGAACAAAGCTTTACGACAATCCTGGCCGCACGCACTAAAGTACTCACCTCACTGACACCCTTGATTGTTGTGGCGCAGGTCCAATTGGACTAAGCACTTCAACCGTGAGAACAATCAGTATGGCGACCTGGTTTGGAAGGTCAGCGAGCTCATTGTGGGGAGCGATATCACCTGCACCATGAACCTCAAGAACTCGGACCTGGTGAAGGATGAGGCGACCTTCCAAGCCCAGGCTAAAGGGGGCTTCTGGCCCTTCTTCACCGCCCAGGGCTCAGGCGGTAACACCGACACAAAAGTCAATGACAGCAATGATGGCATTGAGATCACGTTCCGCACCACGCCCGGCACTTTCATGGCCTTAGGGATCAAGGTCAGCAGTCCGTTCGACAGTTGAAGACTTTTGAGCCCAGACTGTTGCTCTTCCTCCAAACAGATGTTGTGGTTCTGGTCGAGTTTGGTTTGCGCCTGCTGCATGGTTGACATGCAACAGAGAAGAGCTTGGAGATCATCATCTCTTGCTGCTTGGGGACTGGAGCTGGCAATGCAGCAGATGTGGCACGTATAACATGCTGCCCAAATAAAGAAATAAATAGCAAAATAAATTTATACTGTTGTTCTAAAACTGGAATGTTAAGAGCTGCTGCTGTGTGTTATAGTCTGTGTGCAGCGCTCAAAAAGAATCACTTCTGATGCTAGACTCACTGACATTGCACTCTGTGACTACAGGTAGACATGTATCGGTTTGCCATACTATATTGGATGAGCCCCAACATCTCAACTTCTTTCACTGGGAGTCAGGATCCTGGTGGGCAACTCCTATCTGCATAGGGCAGCCATCTGCCGGGAGCATGCTCTCCACTTTGACATGGTGCTCTGAACTACATGTTACTGGTACATCTGTTGGTCTGTAGTATGTGGAGCTCTTGATGAGGTCTTGAGAGGTCCTCATTGGTGTGAGGCGGCTCCTCATAGTGTGTTGCTTTACATTTTGCAACAACGGTACAAAATCTGAAGGTTACCCACGACTTAGGCGCATAAGGGAATGTGGCCATTAAAGAGCCAGTTCTGCATCTCTGTCTAATAAGGAAGAGCAAAAATCTCTGTCTACATCTTCATCAGCATCCTCCTTGCGTATTGATGGTTCAAGTAATTCTGCTGCATACTTCTTCTCTCCAGTCAAGAGACTCAAGAACGTGGTACCGGAAGAGGGCTTTAAGTATATAGACTGGCCTTTGAATAGGGCTGGCATTGGCAATGTAAGGAGTGATGCCTTTGACTGTTTCATAGTGCCGCAAGTTATCGGAGGCGGGCACCACAAATTCTTCCAGTGGAGGTCAGGGCGGATAGCCCAATTGGGGTTACTATCTGGGAAATGCAGCTACTTCGGAACTTGCCCTGCAGCATTGAATGACAAAATGGCCCCGGTGGGTGGTGGGTGTGGTAGGAAATCAGGGCACTATGGGCGAAGGGCGCCTCGGAGTCCTTGGAGCGAGTGAAGGGGGGGAGGGGGGGGGAGAGTGAGTAAGGACTTCGAAAGCAGCAGTTTTGTAGCCTGCCTTGCGCAGATTTTTATATCACCCCTCTCGACTCTGTATCTATCAACCACAATTGAGAGGGGGAGAGAGGGGGGGAGGGAGGGAGGGAGCTGCGAGGGAGGAGGGGCTGGGAGGGAGGGGGGAAGGGAGGGAGGGGGGCCTGGGAGGAAGAGGGGAAGGGAGGGAGCGAGGAAGGGGGGGAAGGGAAGGAGGGGAAAAGTGAGAGGAAGGAGGGAGGGAGGGAGGGAGGGAGAGGGAGAGAGGGAGAGGGGGAGAGGGAGGGAGAGGGAGGGAGAGAGGGAGGGAGAGAGAGGGAGAGAGAGAGAGGGAGAGAGAGTGGTAGAGAGGGAGAGGGAGAGAGAGGGGGGGGAGAGAAAGAGAGAAAGAAAGAGAGAGAGAGAGAGAGAGAGAGAGAGAGAGAGAGAGAGAGAGAGAGAGAGAGAGAGAGAGAGAGAGAGAGAGAGAAGAGAGAGAGAGAGAGAGAGAGAAGAGAGAGAGAGAGAGAGAGAGAGAGAGAGAGAGAGAGAGAGAGAGAGAGAGAGAGAGAGAGAGAGAGAGAGAGAGAGAGAGAGAGGAGAGAGAGAGAGGAGGGAGCGAGAGCGACAGAGGGAGGGAGAGGATGAGAGAACGAGAGAGAGAGAGAGAGAGAGAGAGAGAGAGAGAGAGAGAGAGAGAGAGAGAGAGGGGGGGGGGGGAGAGAGAGAGAGAGAGAGAGAGAGAGAGAGAGAGACAACAACACACACACACACACATACACATACAGCCACACACACACACACACACACGCGCACACACACACACACACACACCACACACACACCCACACACACACCCACACACGCACACACACACACACCCACACACATGCACACACCCACAGACACACACACACACACAACCACACACATGCACACACCCACAGACACACACACACACGCACACACACAAAACATAAAACCAAAAAACAGAAAACATACACAAAAGTTAAAAACCAAACAAGTAGAATAAAAATTTTAAAAAACTGAAGAACGACAAGAGAGTAAAAAATAGAAACCCTGCCCCGGCCAAGGAGCCCTGTCGATCTATCTTGTGGAAGAGAGGGATGAACAATACTGTGACCCAATCCCATAAACTCCCCCAGTCTTCACGAGGAACCAGCAGCAAGAAGAGCGGCCGGGGCAGGGCTCCTGAAGGAATTTGGGGGAGAGGATGGGATTACGGAACCAAGTGGGAGGCGATCAAACGTCATGGCAGCAGAAAGCTGCAACTGGTAAAGAGAAAAAAGAGAGAACCCTACTAAGTCAAAGCTAAAACGCAAACAAACCCGAGGTCTGCAAACTCCCATGATGCAAGGAGGAACATGAAACCCGTCGAACAGAACACGGAAACTCGAAAGCAAACAAAATAACGAACCGTCATCAAACCAGAAGTTTTCGAATCCGATCGCCGATGCGTTTAAGAAAAATCCGCCAAAGGGTGAGACGAGCAGGAGACGAAGGCAGCATTAGGGTAGGAGGAAGATGGCAGCAATCTCAACCGCAAACTCAAAAACGAAAGGTAAGCATTAAGATAGAGCAGCACGAGAAGAAAGAGACAGAGTAGGTGACAGAGAATCAACGAGCGGAAGTGCAAAAGGCAGGCCAGGGGGCAAGATACACGCGCGCGCGGAGTGCACGTGGCACAGGAAGAAAGGTACGCAAACCCAGAGGAGGGAGCACCAAGGACGGCCCCAAGGGAACCCAAAGACGAGGGGTGGGGGGAGAAGAGGCGGTTGTGGAAGCCAAGCACGCGCCATGGATCACGTCCAGGGGTCCAAGCAGCAAAAACCTATCCCACACACAGATAGACACGACAAGGCCGGGGCGACAGGACAGTGGGGTCAGAGAGTGGAAGGTGGAGAGAGGGAGCGGGGAACAAACAACGTGGCAGGAACAAAGTGGGGTATGAGGGGGGAGACAGGGGGGAGAGAGGGAGGACGAGGGAATGATTTTTTGGGGGGGGGGGGGGGAGGTTAGGAAGGAGGGGTGGGAGGAGGGACGGGAGAACGAGAGGGGCGGGAAAAAGGGGGGGTGGGAGAAGCGTAGGAAAAGAAGGGAAGGGAAGAAATGGAGGGAGTAGTGAAGGGCCATGGAACATAGAAACGAACAGAGGGAAAAGGTGAGGGTAGAAAGGGAGACGGCCCCCAAGAAACAGGCCCCAAACCATGCGTAGATAACAGGGCCGGCCAGAAGTCAGCATTACACCATCATGCGGGCCCATCCTACATGCAGGAGCATGTAGTTGGATATGAGGTTATATAAGAATCCCAAGCTGACACATCTCTAAGGGGTTCAGGCAGTCTATCTCTTTCACGCCGAAGGGGTTTCCAAAACCTATGGGGGTTGAAATGCTTTTATTGTACCAATGTTTTTAGCTTTTGGGCCTGGTATGCCCTTTTCGTTTTCCTCACAACAGCATGGTAATTACGCTCTAACCTCCGGAACTCATCACCACGCCATTTGGTTACAATTCCATACCTCCAGACTTCCCGTTTAAGGGCCCGGCATTCCTGGTCAAAAAAGGGTTGATGTTGACGCCGGTGTCCTTTGTGGGGATATCTTTTGTTGGCCAGTGCATATGGAAACGCCTAACAAGTGGACAGCACGAAGAAGTTGCCGCCCATGGGTATTGACATTTGGGTCCCCCCCAGGGGTCATGGGGGAAAGGGGACCAACTCTAGAAATAAGATCACCCCCTGGAAAACCGTACCCTTCTACCTTTGCCTTACCGAGTGTTTTCTGGATTTCTTTCATTCTATTAGCCAAGCTCAAAGATGATAGAAGGGGTGATCCAGAAGGGGAAATGTAAGTTGCTCCGATGATTAGAGGTAGTCCACCACCCTTGAACTGAATCTTAGCCCACAACGATCCTTGTTTAGTGCAATAGGGGAGAATGTGGTACTCATTGCTATATCGAATACCAAGCAATAAGCCTTCCCCTGCCCTGTCTGAGTGTGATGCAGGGTGAAAGAATAGCTTGAAGGGGGTCCAGAGGTCTCTTTCGATAATTTGTCTTCTAGTCTTACTGAGCATGATAATTTCGAAGGTGTCAAGGTACTCTAAGAGGCCTCGAGATAACAGCTTTTCATTGCCAAGGCCATTAATGTTCCAAACTGTACATCTCAACCTCAGGTGGCTAGATATTTCCTATTGAGGGGTTGAGGGGTTGGGACCCAGGTCACCCTCCGTCTAGGGTGGAAGGAGTCGTAAGCGCTTCAAGCTCTGGCTCTCGTTGAATGGCGATACGCTTGGCATCCGTGGCCCCCGGGACATGGCGGGGAGTCGTCCTCTGCTGGGGTGGCATCCAATCCATGCCTTCAGCTGTAGCTGCATCCTCTCGTTGTACTTCGCTTGCGGTGTAGGGCATTGTGGCTTGGACGCCAGGGGCTCGGTCACCGTGGCCGGCAGGCGGCCTGCCCCCAGGCACTTGTCGGGGACGTGCGCCCAGGGTCCCCCCGGCTGGGGCAGCTGCCGTACGAGCCCCAGGCGCGTTTTGGCGGGTGCTGTGTGTCGCCGTAGATGTGGCGTTTCCTCTGCTCATTGCAGAGGCCCTCCGAGTCTCAAGCACTGTGCGCGGTCTGCCATTGACAATTGTCTTCCATGCGTTGGGCTTGGGATCCTGGTGTGCTGGCTGGATTTCGTTTGAATAGTCCCTCATGGGTGGGGCCGGCCCATGAGGCTGACTGCTGGTCGTAGGAGTTGGTGCTAGCAAGCAGGAGGTGGAGTTAGCTCCTCCTCCTGGCCCACCTCCTGTCCGGGGCTCTTGGGCTTGTCTCTGTGCGTCTTCTCTGCCCGTCCTCTCTGGGCGCGTCTTCTCGGCGCGTGTCTCTGGGCTTGTCTCTGCGCGTCTTCTCTGCCCGTCCTTTCTGGGCGCGTCTTCTCGGCGCGTGTCTCTGGGCTTGTCTCTGCGCGTCTTCTCTGCCCGTCCTCTCTGCACGTCTTCTCGGCGCGCGTCTCTGGGCGTCTTCTTTACGCTTGTCTCTTCGCCTATATGTGCTATATCTGCGCTTGTTTGCGTTTACATCTGCTTATCAGCTCAGCTGACGTTGTACTTGTATGGAGTTTAATCTAGGCAGTTATTTTCCTAAGATTGAGTGCTTGAGCACTTGCGTATCTAGGCAGTGAATGCTCAGAAGAAGTATATATACTTCTTCTATATACGTATATATGTATATAGAAGTATATATACTTCTTCTATATACGTATGTACGTCCGGAGGTATAATTCTTACTTGTATCCAGATAAGGAAGGGATTGCCCAACAGTATTTACCTTGGCCCACGATGGGTCTAAGATGAGTTGATTGCTGTGAATTGAACGTGTGGATATCAGGTCAGTGATTGCCCAACCACATATATGGATCTTAAACGTAAATTGCATTATGAGATTCACGGACATGTACTCAAATCGAGTAAGGGGTTAATTTTCATTGCATATGCTTCATAGTTTCGAGGCACAACGTGCCTAATTTGCAAGTTGAGCAAGTGTGCCAAAGGGGAAGATTGTTGGATATGAACCATGATTCACCTACAGATAATCAATGAATGATCATGATATGGATTATCATGGCGACTTCATGGGTGAACTGGTTCATATTGTGTTGGCACACTTACTACAACTCTTAATCTTAAGAAACGGTAATGATGTTGTGTAATCACACAACCATAATTATTCCAAAGAAGATGTCAATAAGGTGTAATGGGACACTATTGGATATGGTTGTTAATCATAAACTCGATGATACTTCATGTTCTCGGTATACTGTTTTTACAATCGTATTAAGCATGCATATGCATTTGCACGCGCATACAGTGAGCAATTGACTGTTATCGACTTGAAGTCATACTTGGATGTAATGACTTGTGTATTGCCTTGTCGAAACCAATAGGCATTGACTATGTTTCCTATACCTATGATGAGATTAGGTCTCAGGGGACAAGTTGCTTAGGTGCAAGCTGTTTATTCCTATGACTCTAGTCGATCTACAGATCACGTGGTACTTGTTATTTGTACAGGTTCATGCTGATCAGATCCTTAGCTTTATGTCCTTTGTTGTCGTAAGTTAGATGTGGCTAGTAGCTGTGTGTGGCTTATAGATACTTGCGGCTAGTAGATGGAGATTGCAATTGCTTTCATGGGTTTTGGTTGGTACTTAAGAAATCTGATCAAGCAATCTCTTGATAAGAGTGGTCTCTGTCGGTGGCAATTAATCTTCCTTTGATCACATTACTATTGTGAAGGGAGACTGGACCCCACTGGTTAGAGACTGAGCTCAATCGATTGACTTGGATGACTGGCCTAGAATTGACCCTTAATCCAAAAGTGGACGTTAACACGTATATTAGATTGGTCAGCGAAGTCTGGTTTATGGCTTGTGATCGGGGCAGCAGGTCAGACATTTAATGGAGTATTCTCCAAGCAAGCTTGCTCAGCAAGCAAGCTTGCTCAGCAAGCAAGCTTGCTGAGTGTCTCACCTGCGCATACTTATGTTCGGCATGCGGTCGTAACTGCGTTGAGAACTTTCCGCATGCCCATTAACCGGTGATTGTGATTATGTCATTCGATATCCATCATCTGTGAATGGTAACAACATCGGCTTTGGGTTGCAGATGTGCTCATATACCTACAACCCTTTTACTTCAACACCATCCAGCTTGGATCTGGGAAGGAGGGAGGATGGAAGGGTCTGGGAGGGAGAGGGATCGTGAATTGGGTTTGCATGCATGTCTGTTATTTACGTGGTTTGCATGGGTTATGCTTCCTTACCCACGGCTCCATTTTGTGAAGCACTTGCGGTTGCAGTGTAGTTACAAATTGCAGTTCCGTGTTAGCATGATGCTTGGTATCTTACCCATGAGATACACCATGTGCAATTAGTATGTTTAAGGCTTGCTGCTGTAGACTTTTTTGCCTTATATCTTTGGTTGGAAAGCCACCTCAAGCGAAGGTTACACTGCTGAGGCAGGGTGACTGGACCTAGGGTTTGGACAAGTGCTAGCGTGAGGGCTCAAACTTATTGTTTCACTATTGGTATGAGTGCTGTCTAGAGAGTTCGTCCCCTGAGTTGGAGGATCCATCTGGATAATGATAGTCCTTAGATTGTTAACGTATTCGGCCATTGATCAGATGAGTCCCTCGTCTGAGTCGTGATAACTTGCCTTGTGGAAGTTTTCCTCTTACTTGCTGGTTGGTAACTATAGGAGGCGTGATTTCTACAGTTACAGTAATGCAGGGTTCGTGATACCCCTGTCTTACGTTTGTGGCCCCATTGCCATAAACAACCGTTCATAGCCTATGCCAAGGGGGAGGGCATGTAGCATTTCCTAGGGTATAATGCTCTAGTGGTCCTTGGCATTGCTCTATGAGTTGCCTTGTGAACTGGATTCGCAGTACAACCTCGCTCAGGTAGCTCGCTCGGTTGCCCGACTACGCGTCAGAGGCAATACCCTTTTGATTAGACTCACCCTGAGTTTAAGAGTGGGCATGCGGATCAATCATGTAACATCTTTTCCGTGGACTCGTGAACTTGTCTCATTCTCAAACCTCTTCCGCTTAGTTGTCGCTACAGCCAGTCTTTCCGAGGGACAGGCAGCTTCAGCCCTTTCCAGCATCCAGCACTTCAAGCGTTTCCAGTGTTTTCCAACACTTAATCCTGTGTTTCTTAACACATTGTCTTGGTTCATTGCTTGGCTAATCGTTCAGCGGGACCGACCACTACACCATCTTCTTGCACCCAGAAGCAAATTCTTGTGTTTTTCAACACTCCCCCCTGTCATCATGTGTTTTTCAACACATCATCCTCTGTTTCTTAACACATAGTACTGTTTCAATGCTTGGCCAGCCTTGGTCACTCAGATTTGCCTCAGCCCTGCCAGTCTTTCAGCGGGACTGACGGCTCCGCCATCTTCTAGCAGGGTTCCTGTGCTTTTCGACACTTAATCCTGTGTTTTTTAACACATAGTATGCTTGGCCAGCCTTTGCAGGCTGCAGGGGCTGGGTTTCCCTGCTGGTGATTCCAGGTCAACAGTTCCTCTCTTTGACCCAACCTGCCCTTGGAAGGCATCCTGCAACTCTCGTCGGATCACGACACGCAGTGGGCTTCTGCGTCACTTGCAGAGGTTCCACAATCTCGGCACTTGCGGTCGGGATGCCTGGGTGTCTTAACTCAGATCCCCAGAAGAATATGGGGAAGCTCGAAGCAATTTTGCGTGCTACTTCCACTTGGTTGTTCACCACGTGCTTTAAAACCCATTCCCTGGGAGTTCTTTCGTGCGCAACGCACCCTGACACCTGTCATCACCTGTTGAATCTGGAGGATGGACTCGTTCCCCCAGATGTTAACCTTAAGCTTCTTCCTGGCCTTCCTCGGCCCGCACCGCCGCCGCATCAGCAGCTACAGCCTATTTCAGCGCCCCAAGGCCGTCCCCCTTCGCAGCCCCGCGAAAGTCCGAGCACATCCGCCGTCGCTGCTGATCCTCCCCCAACTGCTTCCCAGGCCCGGGGCCGCCGCCATCCCCTGCCCCCTGCCCTTGTCCATCAAATCTTCACCTTGGCCACCATTCGTACCGCAGGGTCCCTAGATCAGCATGGATACCTTGGGCTGCAGCATTGCGTTCTGCTCTCAAAGCTGTTACGGACTCCGGATCCGAGGCTGTGTGGGTCGAGCTTTTGATCCTTCTGATGTGCGTCCTATCAGCTCGTCGTAGGCCTCTGGGGGCAGGAGTTGCGCAGCACGTCTGCCATCGGGCCCACGCTTGGTTGCATGGGGATGTTGATGGCCTCATTGATGAACTCTTGGCCACAGCGCCTCCAGCAACTACCCCGCCCCGACCATTAGACAACGCGGCGCTTGCCGCTCGCGTCTTGCGCAAGGTTGCAGATGGCCATTTATCAGCGGCTGTTTGGATGTTGGAGCCTGCCACCATTGCCCCAGCCACGCCTGCCACATGTGCTGCATTGGCAGCGCTTCATCCTATCCGACCACTTCCCGTTGGCGCCCCGCCTTCGCAGGCCCCTTACCGTGCCCAAGTGGAGGAAGTCTTGGCTGCCCTCAAAACCTTCCCACCTGGTACCGCTGGTGGGCGGGACGGCTTGACACCATTACACATAAAACATGCCTTATCTGTAGGTGGCTCAGACCTCTTGTTGGTCAGCCTCCTGGGTGTGGTTAATCGGGCCTTATATCGGGCCTATTTAGCTGGGGTAATTCCCCAGCCCTTGCGATCTTATTGGGCCAGCGCTCCCATCACCCCTCTCTTGAAGCACAATGGGGATATCCGGCCCATTGCAGTGGGGCTCAACTTGCGCCGTCTTATTTCCAAGATTGCTGTTGCAGCCATCTTGCCCGCTGTCAGTGAGCATTTGCAGCCACACCAAGTTGGGGTTGGAGTCCGACGGGGTGCAGAAGGCCTCGTCCATGCCCTCGACCGCTTGGTGGCACAACAGCAAGATTCCCCCGACCTCGTCGGTTTCAGCTTGGACTTCCAAAATGCTTTCAACACGGTCGACCGCAACCGCAAGCTTGGGGAAGTCGCCCTCCATTGCCCCAGCATCTGGCAGTATGTGGCGACGACGTACGGCTGCGCGGCCCATCAGTATGTTGGGCCCCATGTCAGGGACTCCACAACTGGGGTCCAGCAAGGGGACCCCCTCTCTCCGCTGCTTTTTGCGCTCAATGTCCAGCCACTCCTCCGTGACGTTCACCGAGAGTGTCCCGACGTACACCAAGGCTGGTATCTGGATGACGGCACGTTCGTTGGTCCCGGGCCTGCAGCGCAGCAGGCAGTCCAATTGGTTGTTGACCGGGCCCCCGCATATGGCTTGAGCCTCAACCCTCACAAGTGCCGTGTGTGGTCGCCGCGCCCGAGCCCTCAGCATTTGGATGGGTTCCCTCTGGGCTTCGTCTATGAAACTCGTGCTGGTTTGATCGTGTTGGGGGCAGCGGTCACCGTGTCAGTCGAGTACGCAGCTTCCGTAGCCCAGGCGCACGTTGATGCCGTGGCAGCCTCGCTCCAGCGTTTGCCGATTCTCCGCCACCCCCAAGCAGAGCTTCTCTTGCTTCGCAATTGCCTTCGGACGTGCAAGGTGGTTTTCACAGCTCGGACCATGCCGCCAGCTGCGCAAGCTTTGGTGACCTTTGATATGCTCCAAACCCAGGTCCTCCAATCCATTGTCACAGCTGGTGGTGGTGGTTTTGGCCCTTTGCAGCAAACCTTGGCTGGCTTGCCTATTGCCCAGGGGGGTCTAGGGGTCACTAAGGCCACTTCCCTTCTGCCTTGCGCCTATCTTGCCTCCGTCACGCAGACAGCCCCCCTTCAGGACCGGCTTCTCGGGACATCCACTGCCCCTCCTGTCCCCGCTGCCCTAGCTGCCAAGGCTCACTACTGCGCCCTTGTCCCATATTTCGATGCGGCGCTCTTCGAGGATCTGGATTTTGTACGCAGCAAAGTGCAAGCCCGGCTGTCCAAACCCTTGTATCAGCGCGCACACCGTGAGGTTTTTGATTCTGCTCGCTCGGATCGCGACCGTGCTGTGCTCCAATCTCTTACACAGCCGGGAGCGTCGATTGGATCCTGGCTCTCCCAGTTCCCCATTTGCAGCAGACAGTGCCCGCTGAGTCATTCCGTTGCCGCCTTCAATATCAACTCTTGATCCCCATCTTCCAGCAGGGCTCCCAATGCCCGTGCTGCTTGAGGGAGTTGGATGGCTGGGGCGACCATGCTGTCCACTGCACCTCAGGGGGGGATGTGGCAATTGTCGGCCGCCATCTCTCTGTTTGTAACGGCATCGATGCTGTTTTTACATCTGCTCGTCAGCGGGTCACCCGGGAGCCCGCCTTTCCCACCCCTATCCCTGGCCAGGAGCGCCGTCGCGCAGACCTTTGCCTCCACGCGTGGGAGGAGGGGCGTGACCTCTATATCGACATCGTTGGCTCCTAACCGCTCACCGTGGCCAACTTGCAGCACTTCGTACCGGGTGGGGCCGCCGCGGTCGCCGCTCTAGACAAGCAGACCCGCTATGCTGTCATGCTGTCGCTTCAGCAGGCGCATGTGGCCTTCCAAGCCATCCACTGCCCCTCTTGTCCCCGCTGCCCTAGCTGCCAAGGCTGACTACTGCGCCCTTGTTCCTGATTTCGATGCGGCGCTCTTCGAGGATCCGGATTTTGTCCGCAGCAAAGTGCAAGCCCGGCTGTCCAAACCCTTGTCTCAACGCGCATACCGGGAGGTTCTTGATGACCCTGCTCGCTCGGATCGCGGCCGTGCTGTGCTCCAATCTCTTACACAGCCGGGAGCGTCTGATTGGCTGCTGGCTCTCCCAGTTCCCCATTTGCAGCAGACCATGCCCCCAGAGTCGTTCCGCTGCCGCCTTCAATACCAGCTCTTGATCCCCATTTTCCAGCCTGGCTCCCAATGCCCGTGCTGCTTGAGGGAGTTGGATGTCTGGGGCGACCACGCGGTACACTGCACCTCAGGGGGGGATGTTGCCATTGTCGGCCGACATTACTCCGTTCGTAACGGCCTGGACGCTGTCCTTACCTCAGCTCGTCAGCGGGTCACCCGGGAACCCGCCTTTCCCACCCCTGTCCCTGGCCAGGAGCGCCGTCGCGCAGACCTCCGCCTCCATGCGTGGGAGGAGGGGCGTGACCTTTATATCGACATCGTTGGCTCTTCCCCACTCACAGTAGCCAACTTGCTGCACTTCGTGCCGGGTGGGGCCGCCGCGCGCGCTACCCAAGACAAGCAGACCCGCTATGCTGTCTTGTTGTCGCGTCAGCAGCCGCCTGTGGCTTTTCAAGCCTTCGCTTTTGAAACATTTGGAGGGTTGCATGCTGATGCGCTGGCCTTGTTGCAGAGGCTCCAGGGGCTTTCGAACCAAGCCATCATTGCTCAAGAAGATGTGGAGGGATATTTTGTCATTCGTCGGGTCTTTTTTACTCCACTCTTGTAAAAGAAGAAGAAGTTACATCTGTCCAGCCAGTAGGGCATGATGAGATGTCCGCAACACACACACAAACCGAAACGATGAAGAACGGACCACAAGAGGTGGCCAAACAAAGACCGAAAACATAACGTAGCAACCGAAAAAGGGAAGGAAGGGGGGATAGGGGGGGGCCCCCCCCCGGCCCCTTTCCGTGCCCAAGTGGAGGACGTCTTGGCTGCCCTCAAGACCTTCCCACCTGGTACCGCTGGTGGGCGGGACGGCTTGACCCCATTACACATAAAACATGCCTTATCTGTAGGTGGCTCAGACCTCTTATTGGACAGCCTCCTTGGCGTGGTCAATCGAGCCTTAGCTGGGGATATTCCCCATCCCTTGCGATCTTATTGGGCCAGCGCTCCCATCACCCCTCTCTTGAAGCCCAATGGGGGTATCCGGCCCATTGCAGTGGGGCTCACCCTGCGCCGTCTGGTTTCCAAGATAGCTGTTGCAGCCGTCTTGCCCGCTGTCAGTGAGTATTTGCAGCCACACCAAGTTGGGGTTGGAGTCCGAGGGGGTGCAGAAGGCCTCGTCCATGCCCTCAACCGCTTGGTGGCACACCAGCAAGATTCCCCCGACCTCGTCGTTGTCAGCTTGGACTTCCAAAATGCTTTCAATACGGTCGACCGCAACCGCATGCTTGGGGAAGTCGCCCTCCATTGCCCCAGCATCTGGCAGTATGTGGCGACGACATACGGCTGCGCGGCCCAGCAGTATGTTGGGCCCCATGTCGTGGACTCCACAACAGGGGTCCAGCAAGGGGACCCCCTCTCTCCGCTGCTTTTTGCGCTCACTGTCCAGCCACTCCTCCTTGACCTTCACCGGGAGTGTCCCGACGTACACCAAGGGTGGTATCTGGATGACGGCACGTTTGTTGGTCCCGTGCCCGCAGCGCAGCAGGCAGTCCAGTTGGTTGTTGACCGGGCCCCCGCATATGGCTTGAGCCTCAACCCTCACAAGTGCCGTGTGTGGTCGCCGCGCCCGAACCCTCAGCATTTGTATGGGTTCCCTCTGGGCTTCGTCAATGAAACTCGTGCTGGTTTGATAGTGTTGGGGGCAGCGGTCACCGTGTCAGTCGAGTACGCGGCTTCCGTAGCCCAGGCGCACGTTGATGCCGTGGCAGCCTCGCTCCAGCATTTGCCGATTCTCCGCCACCCCCAAGCAGAGCTTCTCTTGCTTCGCAGTTGCCTTGGGACCTGCAAGGTGGTTTTCACAGCTCGGACCATGCCGCCAGCTGCAGCTGAGCAAGCTTTGGTGACCTTTGATATGCTCCAAACCCAGGTCCTCCAATCCATTGTCACAGCTGGTGGTGGTGGTTTTGGCCCTTTGCAGCAAACCTTGGCTGGCTTGCCTATTGCCCAGGGGGGTCTAGGGGTCACTAAGGCCACTTCCCTTCTGCCTTGTGCCTATCTCGCCTCCGTCACGCAGACCGCCCCCCTTCAGGACCGCCTTCTGGGGACATCCACTGCCCCTCTTGTCCCCGCTGCCCTAGCTGCCAAGGCTGACTACTGCGCCCTTGTTCCTGATTTCGATGCGGTGCTCTTCGAGGATCCGGAATTTGTCCGCAGCAAAGTGCAAGCCCGGCTGTCCAAACCCTTGTCTCAACGCGCATACCGGGAGGTTCTTGATGTCCCTGCTCGCTCGGATCGCGACCGTGCTGTGCTCCAATCTCTTACACAGCCGGGAGCGTCTGATTGGCTGCTGGCTCTCCCAGTTCCCCATTTGCAGCAGACCATGCCCCCAGAGTCGTTCCGCTGCCGCCTTCAATACCAGCTCTTGATCCCCATTTTCCAGCCTGGCTCCCAATGCCCGTGCTGCTTGAGGGAGTTGGATGTCTGGGGCGACCACGCGGTACACTGCACCTCAGGGGGGGATGTTGCCATTGTCGGCCGACATTACTCCGTTCGTAACGGCCTGGACGCTGTCCTTACCTCAGCTCGTCAGCGGGTCACCCGGGAACCCGCCTTTCCCACCCCTGTCCCTGGCCAGGAGCGCCGTCGCGCAGACCTCCGCCTCCATGCGTGGGAGGAGGGGCGTGACCTTTATATCGACATCGTTGGCTCTTCCCCACTCACAGTAGCCAACTTGCTGCACATCGTGCCGGGTGGGGCCGCCGCGCGCTGCCCAAGACAAGCAGACCCGCTATGCTGACTTGTTGTCGCGTCAGCAGCCGCCTGTAGCTTTCCAAGCCTTCGCTTTTGAAACATTTGGAGGGTTGCATGCTGATGCGCTGGTCTTGTTGCAGAGGCTCCAGGGGCTTTTGAACCAAGCCATTATTGCTCAAGAAGATGTGGAGGGATATTTTGTCATTCGTCGGGTCAGTTTCATCATTGCGGCGGCTGTGGGTCGCCAGCTGGCCGCTCGCCGGGTGTGACTCATAGCTTGAAACATTGGGGGTTGGGTCCTTGAACATTGGGCTGGTCTTTTTTACTCCACTCTTGTTAAACAGAAGAAGAAGGGTTCACTCCACTCTTGTCCCCTCTTGGCTCCCAATGCCCGTGCTGCTTGAGGGAGTTGGATGTCTGGGGCGACCACGCGGTCCACTGCACCTCAGGGGGGGATGTTGCCATTGTCGGCCGACATTACTCCGTTCGTAACGGCCTGGACGCTGTCCTTACCTCAGCTCGTCAGCGGGTCACCCGGGAACCCGCCTTTCCCACCCCTGTCCCTGGCCAGGAGCGCCGTCGCGCAGACCTCCGCCTCCATGCGTGGGAGGAGGGGCGTGACCTTTATATCGACATCGTTGGCTCTTCCCCGCTCACAGTTGCCAACTTGCTGCACTTCGTGCCGGGTGGGGCCGCCGCGCGCGCTGCCCAAGACAAGCAGACCCGCTATGCTGTCTTGTTGTCGCGTCAGCAGCCGCCTGTGGCTTTCCAAGCCTTCGCTTTTGAAACATTGGGAGGGTTGCATGCTGATGCGCTGGCCTTGTTGCAGAGGCTTTAGGGGCTTTTGAACCAAGCCATCATTGCTCAAGAAGATGTGGAGGGATATTTTGTCATTCGTCGGGTCAGTTTCATCATTGCGGCGGCTGTGGGTCGCCAGCTGGCCGCTCGCCGGGTGTGACTCATAGCTTGACACATTGGGTCCCTGAACATTGGGCTGGTCGTTTTTACTCCACTCTTGTAAGTAGAAGAAGAAGACGATTCGAAACTGCGGTTATGGTCTTCCTCAAGGAGTTCTTCGCCTTCGTTCTAGATATCCTTAAGGCAGAAGAAGAAAGAAAACGAAGGGAAAACTGAAAACGAAGGAGGGAAAACTGGGAAAACTGGGAAAACGAAGGAGGAAAACTGAACAGCGCGCAGGGCTTCAATAAAGAAGAAAGACAGAAAGAAGATAATCTGTTTCGTCACCCATAGTATTGATTTTATCTTTTTTTCTCAGATTTGCCTTCGCCTGGCCAGTCTTTAAGCGGGGCTGGCAGCTTCGCCACTTTCAGCGTCCAGCCTTTGCGGAATTTCCAGTGTTTTTCAACACTTCCTTCTCAGTTTGATACCACATCGTATTGGTTTTCCTGTTTTCTTCCTCAGATTTGCACCAGCTCGGCCAGTCTTTCCGCAGGACTGGCAGCTTCGTAACTTTCTGGCGTCTGGCATCTGCGGAATTTCCCGTGTTCTTCCCCACTTCCTGTGTTTCTTAACACACAGTATTGGTTTTTTCATTTTCTTTTTTGGCCCCTCAGATTTGCCTCCGCCGGCCCGTCGTTCACGGGGACTCACAGCTTCACCCCTCCCCAGCATCCAGCACTTACGGAGATTCCAGTGTTTTACAACACTTACTCCTGTGTTTTTCACACATCATCTTGGTTTTCCCTTTTCTTCTCCGCTTCGCCTCAGCCCAGCCAGTTTTTCAGAGGGACTGGGGGCTTCACCACTTTCCAGCATCCAGAACGGTCTTGGGGTTGGGTTGCCCAGCTGGTGATGCCATGGCCAGCGTTCCTCTCTTTGACCCCACCTGCCCTTGGAAGGCATCATGCAAGTCTCGTAAGATCACTACGGGTGCTGGGCTCCTACGTCACTTGCAGAGGTTCCACAAGCTCGGCGATGCTGGGCGGGATGACTGGGTGTCGCAACTCAGATCCCCAGCAGAGTACAGGAAGCTTGAAGCCATCTTGCGAGCTACCTCCAGCTGGTTGTGCACCACTTGCTTCAAAACCCATTCCCTGGGAGTTCTTTCGTGCGCAACCAACCCAGACACCTGCCAGCGCTTGTGGAATCTGGAGGATGGCCTGGTTCCCCCTGATGTTAACCTTCTTCCTGGCCTTCCCCGCCCTGCACCGCCGCCGCAGGATACTTCAGAGCCCCAGGGCCGCCTCCATTCGCAACCCCGAGGACGACCGCGTGCATCCGCCGCCGTTGCTGATCCTCCGCCCTCTGCTCCCCCGGCCCGTGTCCGCCGCCATCCCCTGACCCCTGCCCTTGTCCATCAAGTTTTCACCCTTGGTCACCATTCGTACCGCAGGGTCCCTAGGTCAGCATGGATACCTTGGGCTGCAGCATTGCGGTCCGCTCTCAAGGCTGTTGCGGACTCGGGCTCCGAGGCTGCCTGGGTTGAGCTGTTGATCCTTCCGATGTGCGTCCTGTCAGCTCGTCGCAGGCCTCGGGGTGAGGGAGTTGCGCAGCACGTCCGCCGTCGGGCCCGCGCATGGTTGGATGGGGATATTGATGGCCTAATTGATGAACTCTTGGCCACCGCGCCTGCAGCCACTGCCCCACCCCGCCCATTAGACGATGCGGCGCTTGCCGCTCGCGTCTTGCGCAAGGTTGCAGATGGCCATTTATCAGCGGCTGTTCGGATGTTGGAGCCTGCCACCATCGCCCCAGCCACGCCTGACACATGTGCTGCATTGGCAGCGCTTCATCCTATCCGACCGCTTCCCGTTGGCGCCCCGCCTGCGCAGGCCCCTTACCGTGCCCAAGTGGAGGAAGTCTTGGCTGCCCTCAAAACCTTCCCACCTGGTACCGCTGGCGGGCGGGACGGCTTGACCCCATTACATATAAAACATGCCTTCTCTGTAGGTGGCTCAGACCTCTTATTGGACAGCCTCCTTGGCGTGGTCAATCGGGCCTTAGCTGGGGATGTTCCCCCTCCCTTGCGATCTTATTGGGCCAGCGCTCCCATCACCCCTCTCTTGAAGCCCAATGGGGGTATCCGGCCCATTGCAGTGGGGCTCACCCTGCGCCGTCTGGTTTCCAAGATAGCTGTTGCAGCCGTCTTGCCCGCTGTCAGTGAGTATTTGCAGCCACACCAAGTTGGGGTTGGAGTCCGAGGGGGTGCAGAAGGCCTCGTCCATGCCCTCAACCGCTTGGTGGCACACCAGCAAGATTCCCCCGACCTCGTCGTTGTCAGCTTGGACTTCCAAAATGCTTTCAATACGGTCGACCGCAACCGCATGCTTGGGGAAGTCGCCCTCCATTGCCCCAGCATCTGGCAGTATGTGGCGACGACGTACGGCTGCGCGGCCCATCAGTATGTTGGGCCCCATGTCGTGGACTCCACAACAGGGGTCCAGCAAGGGGACCCCCTCTCTCCGCTGCTTTTTGCGCTCACTGTCCAGCCACTCCTCCTTGACCTTCATCGGGAGTGTCCCGACGTACACCAAGGGTGGTATCTGGATGACGGCACGTTTGTTGGTCCCGTGCCCGCAGCGCAGCAGGCAGTCCAGTTGGTTGTTGACCGGGCCCCCGCATATGGCTTGAGCCTCAACCCTCACAAGTGCTGTGTGTGGTCGCCGCGCCCGAACCCTCAGCATTTGGATGGGTTCCCTCTGGGCTTCGTCAATGAAACTCGTGCTGGTTTGATAGTGTTGGGGGCAGCGGTCACCGTGTCAGTCGAGTACGCGGCTTCCGTAGCCCAGGCGCACGTTGATGCCGTGGCAGCCTCGCTCCAGCGTTTGCCGATTCTCCGCCACCCCCAAGCCGAGCTTCTCTTGCTTCGCAGTTGCCTTGGGACCTGCAAGGTGGTTTTCACAGCCCGGACCATGCCGCCAGCTGCAGCTGCGCAAGCTTTGGTGACCTTTGATATGCTCCAAACCCAGGTCCTCCAATCCATTGTCACAGCTGGTGGTGGTGGTTTTGGCCCTTTGCAGCAAACCTTGGCTGGCTTGCCTATTGCCCAGGGGGGTCTAGGGGTCACTAAGGCCACTTCCCTTCTGCCTTGTGCCTATCTCGCCTCCGTCACGCAGACAGCCCCCCTCCAGGACCGCCTTCTGGGGACATCCACTGCCCCTCTTGTCCCCGCTGCCCTAGCTGCCAAGGCTGACTACTGCGCCCTTGTTCCTGATTTCGATGCGGCGCTCTTCGAGGATCCGGATTTTGTCCGCAGCAAAGTGCAAGCCCGGCTGTCCAAACCCTTGTCTCACCGCGCATACCAGGAGGTTCTTGATGACCCTGCTCGCTTGGACCGCGACCGTGCTGTGCTCCAATCTCTTACACAGCCGGGAGCGTCTGATTGGCTGCTGGCTCTCCCAGTTCCCCATTTGCAGCAAACCATGCCCCCAGAGTCGTTCCGCTGCCGCCTTCAATACCAGCTCTTGATCCCCATTTTCCACCCTGGCTCCCAATGCCCGTGCTGCTTGAGGGAGTTGGATGTCTGGGGCGACCACGCGGTCCACTGCACCTCAGGGGGGGATGTTGCCATTGTCGGCCGACATTACTCCGTTCGTAATGGCCTGGACGCTGTCCTTACCTCAGCTCGTCAGCGGGTCACCCGGGAACCCGCCTTTCCCACCCCTGTCCCTGGCCAGGAGCGCCGTCGCGCAGACCTCCGCCTCCATGCGTGGGAGGAGGGGCGTGACCTTTATATCGACATCGTTGGCTCTTCCCCACTCACAGTTGCCAACTTGCTGCACTTCGTGCCGGGTGGGGCCGCCGCGCGCGCTGCCCAAGACAAGCAGACCCGCTATGCTGTCTTGTTGTCGCGTCAGCAGCCGCCTGTGGCTTTCCAAGCCTTCGCTTTTGAAACATTGGGAGGGTTGCATGCTGATGCGCTGGCCTTGTTGCAGAGGCTCCAGGGGCTTTTGAACCAAGCCATCATTGCTCAAGAAGATGTGGAGGGATATTTTGTCATTCGTCGGGTCAGTTTCATCATTGCGGCGGCTGTGGGTCGCCAGCTGGCCGCTCGCCGGGTGTGACTCATAGCTTGACACATTGGGGGTTTGGGTCCCTGAACATTGGGCTGGTCTTTTTTACTCCACTCTTGTAAAGAAGAAGAAGAAGTTACATCTGTCCAGCCAGTAGGGCATGATGAGATGTCGCAACACACACACACAAGCCGAAACGATGAAGGACGGACCACAAGAGGTGGCCAAACAAAGATCGAAAACATAACGTAGCAACCGAAAAAGGGAAGGAAGGGGGGATAGGGGGGGGGAAGCCACAGACGTGGTTGCGGCCAAGTCACCGTAGCCGGCGTGAAGCAGCACGAGCCTGGAATGCATCTGAGATAAAGGAGACAACCGAACGCAAGTCAGCGTGCCAAATGAACTGCCGAAGTCTTAGAGCCCCCTTAGAGCGCCAGCTGCCCCTGGAGCTCACCCTGTTCCAGTGAAAGACAAAGTGGTGTTCATCGCCCACAGAGGAGCCACACATGTCACACAGGCGCTGAAGGCGCGGAAGCCGGTGTCTGCGGCCCATGTCAATGGGAAGGCCATGAACACCAAGACGAAACCTGAGAAAGAGCCGGACCTTGGCAACATCAAGAGACAGATAAAAGAGGCGGGAGCGCTGAGCCTTAGTAGGGCGCGCAAACCACCGCACATAAGTACATAGCTGGGGATCAGTAGGCGGTAACCGAGGGGAGACATGAAGAGAGGCCAAAGGGAGGGTATTGGCCTGCCTAATGAGAGCTAAGAAGGTATCCATATCAATGGGCTGCGACAATCAGCCGCATAGGGGTACCCTAAGCGGCGAAGGGCAGCCATAAAAGAACCCGCCCAGGACGGAGAACGAGTCGTAACGCCATAGTAGCATGAGTCCCTATGAATACGTGCATACGAGTGGTAATACGTGCATACATTAAGCCACCCTGTGTCCGCACACCGTACATCTTTACTATCTCTCTGATCCGGTACACTTCGTGTAACTTCTTTCTCCACTGCTGGCTCCTAGTGCCCCTTAGCACTCACAGCAGAACTCACTGTCCTCTCGACAGTCTCTTCTACAAGGTACCACTGCTTAATCGAGTACCCTCGAAGTACAAATTTGCTTTGGAGCAGTGCCAACTGTTCACGAACAGCTACGATAAAAACTTCCAGCCGTCTTGTATCGCGATGCAAGATCCATCTTAGCATATAAGCACAAAATGCCATTTAAAAGTCTGGTAACAATGCAAAGATAACCTACTTCTGAGGAACGAGCACCACGTTGCGCAAGCACCACGCAGACCGATCCGTACCTGCAGGACACTATGGACGCAGACATGGCAAAATTGAATGGCGTCTACATTAATGCTTGCATAGATATCATGGCCCCGAATCCGGCAGAACGGCTGCAGATTTTTGGGCCGTACATACCCCTGCCGAACGACTCTGCGTTGAACAATATCTTGGACTTCAACCCCAAGGTAATCCATAGTACATGTAAAACCGATTGATAATTTTATCTCATCTCATATAAAAATTAAGCGAAGCTGCCACTGACTGTGCGCAAACCTTGTCGCAGTTCACCCTTCTGAGCAAGGGCC
>KV908381.1:479120-504120 GCA_002005505.1 Botryococcus braunii
GGTCATTACCTGTAACATGGTCTGCTGCAATTAATCAACTTGCCAAACGAAAAGTTGACTGCAGAAATAGTAAATAGCTTTCATGGTGAAGAATGCTTAAAACCCAAGCCATCCGCATGGACGCAGCACTTACGTTATTTGCACTTGCTGGTGATCCTCTTCCAAGTGGAGACAGGTAAAGGGAGCTGGCAATGGTGAGTTGGATCATGTCTTTTGCTAACACAGTATTTGGCTAACACAGATATTGCTTTTGCTACCAACCACCTTGCTAAGCTGGCTGTCAGCCCTACAAGTCATCATTACAGGGCTGGCATTTCTGTTCTGAAATACCTTCTCGACTCCAAGGAATTGGGGCTACTGTGGAATTAAGGCAAGAAAGGGATAACTGGCTTTCCCGATAAACAGTGATTATGCAGAAGAAGTTGATGGCAGAATGTCCACTTCTGCCATGTCTTTCTCAGTGGTTTGGCTGCCATGTTGTGGGGGAGTAAAAGCTGCAAAAGGGCACATGTGTACAGCCCTCTCTATGGTGGAGGCGAACAGTACCGTCAGTATGTTGGTGGTACTGCTCTACTGAAAAGTTGTAAATCCCTTTCGAGGTAACCTCCCCCCCCCCTCTCTCTCGCTCTCTCTCTCTCTCTCTCTCTCTCTCTCTCTCTCTCTCTCTCTCTCTCTCTCTCTCTCTCTCTCTCTCTCTCTCTCTCTCTCTCTCTCTCTCTCTCTCTCTCTCTCTCTCTCTCCCCCCCCCCCCTCTCTCTCTCTCTCTCTCTCTCTCTCTCTCTCTCCCCCCCCCCCTCCCTCTCTCTCATTCATGCTGGGCTGCTCATTGTTAGTGCACACCCGCAGCCATCCAGGTGCAAGAGTGCGTGTTGGTGGGGACGTGCGTGCGCAGTGAACACGGGGAGGACTTGTTTGTATGGAAGGGCTGCATGTACTCGCAACAGGACTCGGGGTTTCGAAACCTGAATTCAGAGGCAACCCACCCCACTGCAGGACTCATTACTGCACCTGATTACTAGACAAACCTAGCTGCACTCACTGCCAATTTTCTGTATTCCAGGCCAGAAAACATGGTAGCAAACTAAAATTTGTGCGTGTTTGCGTTGATGGGCAACTGAATTGGTTTGATAAGGTGCGGGTTGTCACCTGCAAAGGTGCCACCATGCTCAAGCTTATCAATCAACGAATGTATATTTTCTTGTTCACTGTAATAAGCAGTTCCAGCACGAGCTGACGAAGCCTTCTTCTTGTGGCTACAAGCCGTGGCTTGGCTGA
This sequence comes from Botryococcus braunii, assembly GCA_002005505.1. NCBI lineage: Eukaryota > Viridiplantae > Chlorophyta > Trebouxiophyceae > Botryococcus > Botryococcus braunii. Next base: position 480,396 of record KV908381.1, read on the forward strand.
CCCAACTACGAGGATCAAGAACCCTAAAATCTATTACATCACGAGGGGAACATATGCGGCACCGGCACACATGCTGCCTCCTTGATGTAAGATTTCCAACAAAATCTGTGAACCTGTTCTTGTTTGTCTTCGGGTCTAGCCGACTGTCCCAGACCCAGGGACCCGCAGACGAATAAGAAGCGGTTTGTTTCCTTGCTCGACTCATGATGATTATCAATCTACATCATAATAGGCTTTCAACTTGCCCTCGCGTGCAAAGCAACGCTTATCGCAGAGGACGGCTTGAACACATCCGTGTCATAATATGTTACTCATACCTAAGCCAGAAAGTAACGCACAATCCTCTTGGTGATTAAGTCACACGGGGAGCCCAGGACGAATTCGTATAAGTACGTACTGAATTCAATGTTGTCCTATATGACTCGCTGGGACAACATCGAATTCGGTATGAATTCGTCCCGGGCTGCCATCTTTGGATGTAATCTTCCTTCCTTCATCGATCGCGAGAGCCTATGCGAATCCGCATCGAAGTCGGCCAGTCGGAAAGCGCGTGTCGAAAGCAGGCTCCCTGCTTACCGAATTCAGAGCGAATTCGAATCCAAAACGACTGTCCAGCGAAATCGACACCGAACTCGCATCGAATTATAGTTGCGAAATCTACTAGTGAATGTGAACATGTGCCACACAGCCCCATGTGCGCAAGGAAGCAACATCAGGCTTTACCCATAGAACATCTCAGTAGGGGCCTGCCTGTGGTGGGGCCCACGTTGTAAAGCAGGGTGGCAGACTCCAGTGCCTCCTTCTACAGGGAAGGGTTTAACGAAGTGAGACGTGTAACTAAGATTTATAACAAGCTAAGCAAGGGTTTCAGGCAAGGGTGACACCGAAGGTAGGAATCGAAGTTCCAATCCGTTACAAGTTCGCAGCCCTCCTCACGCAGGTCGTCCGAGTCTCCAAAGAACAATATATAATGAACAATGTAGAGAATGCTAGATGTCTCCCTCGTAGCAGCAAACCCAAAGACAATGATAACCACCCGAGTTCCTAGTCCACCTATGCGCGGATCCGGCTACGTCGTCCCTCTACGAGATGCTCTCGCGAGCATAACGATATGGATGACGAGAGGAGACCCACTAGGATATTACAGTCATTTTCCTACACACAAGGACAACGAGATCTACTCGTATCCCAAAGGGCACGAAGAAACATGAACTACGCGCACACCATTACGAACATTATGCTTACGCGCACATCCTACGCGCAGGGGACGTGAGACGCGTCGCGCTGACGCGGCACCTCACTACATACTCCCCCCCTTATTCCTGTGCGTCCCCGCGCAGAAGGCAGAGCGCAACAACAAACAGACAAGACAAACAAAGGAACAAGACCTTCCAACATGCGGAGACTCAGACTTAGACCTACGGGCAACCCGCCTCCCGTGTTGCCAGACCCCAGCCGAATGCTGCGTATCGGGGTCCCCACCATAATGCAATAAGAACAAGGATCAGGCATGACTAACAGAACAAAAGACAAAACACTGAGAGAAAAACGAAAGTCCACATGATGAACAGCCAAAATGAGACACAAGGGCAGAGCTAAAAGTCCAGATGTCCAAAAGTCCAGAGTCCAAGGGGAGTCCAATTTCCACATATAGTCCAGTATTACGCCAGTATTGCACCATATTGATCAGGTGTGGTAGTGAAGTGAAAAGGCCATACACCTAATGTGCACAAAAATCTATCCAGGTAAGGGACCCATGGTCAACCCTACCGGGTAAGGCAGCCTTACCCTAGCCTATCCAAAGTCCATATGGCCATACAGAGAGACCCCTCCAAGGAGGGCCAACCGGTCGACGGGACCCTAAGGGTGGACCCTAGGAGTCGTGCCCTTGGGAGGCAATGGCGGGAGCCCGTGACTCTCTCTGTATTCTTCCACTTTCTTGTGGCAACAACGCGTGACCTGTGCAAGTTACTTCCAGCTATCCTCAGTTGGCTCGTTCGGATCGTCCAGAGTGCGGCCGCGTTTGCCAGTGAGTGGCTTGTGATCCACAATGCCACCACACCCGGGATCCACGATACATCCACACCCATGTCCTTAACAATTGTGCTAGAGTATAAGCATCAGCATTCATTGTTGTAGCAGCAAAATGAGCACACTTGTTAAGCCTATCCACGATAAATCAAATAGCATCATTTCCACTTGGGGTCTGTGGGAGGTTGGTAATAAAGTCCATAGACACACTTTGCCACTTCCTTGCTGGTATTTGTAAGGGGTGAAGAAGACCAGCAGGCAAAGTATTCCGAGCCTTGACTCGTTGACAAGAGTCACAATGAGCAACATAGGCTTTGACATCCTCATACATTCCCGGCCAATACCATTCCCTTGTGACAAGCTCGTACATGCGAGTTACTCCAGGGTGACCAACATGAGGTGGATCATGTAAAGCTTCCAAAATTCCACGTCGTAGGTTCTCCACGATAAGTTCCCCATCTTTCCTTTCCTCAAACAATGCAGGAACATATTTCCGTCCATTCCTCTCCCAAAAGCCTCCCTTTAGACTAACCTTCCTTCTATTCGCACGCGCTGCCAACCACGGATCGTATGTGTAAGCCTTCTCAAGTTTGCCAAGTAGGGATTCGTACCCATCGGTCTCGCGGGTAAGCTCACTCGGGCTGGCCAACCCGATTTGCTCCATCGTGCCGAGGGAGCTTGGGGTCTCGTGAGCGGGCCCCGGGAGCGTGACCTTGGGGACCTTGCGGACCCGAGCTGTGAGGGTACCCTCGACATCCCGGCTGGAGGGGGTGAGGGAGTCCGGACTGGTGCGCCGACGCTTGCGCCGGAGGGCAGCCCCGGCCACAGCAGCCCCATTGTCCCTCCCCCCAGGTCCAGGGTGTTGAGTGAAGTGACACCTGGAGAGCGGATCCGCAATGTTGGTCTTGCCCGGTTCCCATACCCATTCAATCTCAAACTCCTGCAGGCGCTCGGCCCACCGAGCCCTCCGAGGACTAAGCCCCACCTGTTGACCCAAGAAGGTGTTGCACTTGTGATCCGTCACCACCGTTACTGGCTTACCTAACAAATAACATCTCCATTCCGTGAGAGCATACACTACAGCCAATAACTCCCGTTCCGTGGCACTGTAGTTCCTCTCGCTTGCTCCCAACTTTTTACTGAAATACGCACAAACCTTCCCATCTTGAAATAGCACAGCTCCCACGCCGTAATCGCATGCATCGCACACTACCTTAAATGGCCGACGTATGTCCGGGAGTGTTAAGATAGGGGCACTTACCAAAGCTTCCTTTATGTTGTCAAATGCTTCCTGTTGTTCCTGTCCCCACATCCAAGGTGCTTTTGCCCCAGAGAGAGCTGTCAATGGGGTTGCCAGGATACTGTAGTTCTGAATAAACTTTCGAAAGTAATTAGACAACCCAAGAAACCTCCTAACTTCCGTTACGTTTGTGGGCGTAGGCCACTCCTGCACCACCTTGACTTTATCCATATCCACTTCCAACCCATTTTCCCCAATGATGTGTCCCAAGTATTTCAATTGTTTCTCAAAGAAAGAGCATTTGACAAGTTTTGCCAGGAGTTGGTGTTCGCGTAGACGGGTGAAAACTCTGTCCAACTGCAGAAGGTGTTCCTCTTCCGTTTTGCTATAAATGAGCACATCACCCAAGTATACAACCACAAAGCCTTCCCTTATAAAGTCGTGAAAAACCTCATTCATAGGCCGTTGAAATGTCGCGGGCGCGTTGGTCAAACCAAAGGGAAGTACAAGAAATTCGTACAAGCCAAAAGGGGTCCTGAAGGCAGTTTTAGGCACATCCTCCTTGCGAAGTCGCACTTGATGGTACCCAGACAACAAGTCCAAGCTCGAAAACACCTTGGCTCCCTTAAGCCTATCCAACAGATCGTCAATTCTGGGGAGAGGGTACCTATCCGAGATGGTAATTTTATTCAGGGGACGGTAGTCTATTACCATACGCAAACTTCCATCCTTCTTTCTAACAAACAAAACAGGTGATGCAAGTGGTGAGCAACTTGGCCTGATCAATCCCAATTTTAACAACTCATCAACCGTTTTTTCGCATTCCGCAAGCTCACTTGGAGCAAGACGGTACGCGGGCCTATTGGGGGGCCGATGTCCTTCTTCCAAATTTATTGTGTGAAACACTTCCCGCTCCGGGGGTAACCCCGGGAGTTGTTTTGCAAACAAGTCCTCATTTGCAAGTAACAAGTCTTTCAGGGCCTGTGGCTTGCCTTCCAACATGTCATTTATTTGATGAGTGAAAGTCATACCGGTACTACTGGGGGGTTTTGTGACGACGGGGGTGTCGTCCATAGATTTGTCGGTGTCCGCCAGGTCGGCCTCACTTGAGGCGTCCTCCCCGGTGATGTCCACCAGTTCAGCCTGCTCATTCACAAGCACAGTATACAAACAAACCTTCCAAACATCTTGACCCTTCCATCCTTTTCCATTCCTATCCCTCCTTCCTTCCTTCCTCTCTTGTGCTTGTAAACCCCAAACAACTTTTGGCCCCACTGGCAACGATGAATTTGCGTGTTTTAGGGTGACCCACTTCCCATTATGTCTAAATTGAGCAGCCTTCACACAAAAATCAATTGAGGCTCCTCTTTCTTCCATCCAGTCCTGCCCCAAAATCATGTCTACCCCATCAATCATGGCAGGGCTTACAATGAAGTTGTGACGGGAAGTTATACCAAGCTTGAGTGTAAACGACACATCTACCGTTCCTTTCGTATCGGACACACTTCCATCAGCAAGAGTCACGGATATGCATGCGGGTTTGCATCGCACCCCTAGCCCTTGCAAAGTATCACTTTCAATAAACGAATGAGATGCCCCACTATCAAACAACACTGAAAGGATTTTCCCCTTAACATTCGCCGGAAAGGTCATAGCTAGCGGAGAGTCAGTAGTAACACTTCCCATGGTGAGTGTGGGTCTTGGGGGAACCACACAACATACAAAAGAGAATGGGTATACACTAGTTTGACCATTCATGTCCACCGCCTGTCCCTTCCTTCCTGAACACACTTCCACAATCCTTCCTTGCATACGGTGAGCATAGAGACTCTTACTTTTCCAAGTTTTCCTTCCCACAATGAAACAACAAGTGAGGGACGGGTTGCACCTTTGTTCCCATAAAAACTTAGAAATCTCGGATTCAGCCTTCCTAACATTAGGCACCACAAGGTTCACATGTAACAGGAAAAGTCGCGTGTTATAGGAAAATGACCGGACCACGAGGATTTGGACCTCCATAAAGGTCCCTTCGTGAGTTATGTTCCTCCACGCCAAGAAGTGGCTACTTCACGCGCCAAGGGAGTGACCCTTACTTGACAAGGCGCATTGGCGATGGAGACAGGGACACACTTAGAACAGGATAGAATAAGGCTTTGGCAGAGGAAGGACCGGGCCGGACTGGACGGGTACTGAGGTGGAGCCCAAACAACTTGTAACCATTGTTTTCGCATCCTTTGGCCGTTTCTACTGTATCACTGGTATCGCCGAGAGGGGCCAAATTTTGAGCTCCTCTCGTTGAAAAAATTTCCCAAAGAAGTTTTTCAGAGAATTCTATAGATTCGGATTGGGTTAGTTGTGGTGTGTGTGGCGCTTTTAGGGGCCTACGACTCGGGTCACCGAGTTTAGGGCCCCCACCCGGACTTTCTCGATTTCCTGTGTCACCGAGCCTCGCCAGCACTGACAGCTCAGAAATGGCTAGACGACAAGTCGAAGAGCTGCAGGCTGCTTTGGCCGAGGCCGAGGGGCGTGAAGCGGCAATGGCTGCCGAACTGGCTGAGTTACGACAACAGGCAGAAAACGCTGAAGTTGCGGCTCAAAACCCCGCGAACCCACAGGCAAGAATCCCGACCGTTCGAACCCACTTACCGGAAAAATTCGAGGGACGCAGGGACGATCTCGAACAATTCCTAGACGATGTGAGGTCATATTGTGAACTCACCGGTGTGCCCGCGAACCTCAGGGTTGATTACGCAGTGCGCTGTTTAGGAAAGAGCGTGAAAAAGGTGTGGTTTACCAAAAAAGCAGCTTACATGAGGCAAAATCCAGGTGCTGTCGTGGATTTAGCTCTCTTTGGGGATCTGTTGTCTTCTGTCTATGATAACACTGATAAGGTTGCAAAGGCAAGGGATAAACTTGATTCCGTATATCAGGGCAACGAATCAGTTGAGAAGTATGTTGAGCGCTTTACAACCTTGCTAGCAGAGGTAGAAGTCAGTGGGGACCTATCCATGGGGGAGAAAATCCATAGGTTTCGTAAAGGCCTACGTGAGGATTTAAAGAAATATTCAGCAATTAACCCTACAACAGGCAAAGGTTTTGATGATTTGGATGCCTTGATAAGTTTACTCACACGGTACGATGCCGCGGTGGGCGGGCCCTTACAGGCAAAGAGACTGAGAACCGGCCCCGGGGGCCCTAACTCAAGCATTGCAACCGCCACCGTTGGCCCAGCACCGCACGTTGCTGGCGTCGGACAGGACTGGACAATCCCCTACTACAGTCATGAATTTGGGATGATGGCAGCTGCACCGATGGTGGCAGTGCCAATCCAGATGGCCCATGGTTACCCTGCGTCGCTCGCCACGGTCGCCGCGATCCAAGGCGCGACTCCTTATCCCCGCAGGGATGGTTTACCTCCCGAGTATCGGAGGGACACTAGAGTTGCCTTTCCCCTCAACAGAAGCTGTTACGCGTGCAATACCCCTGGCCATGAATCTTGGTTTTGCCCACTCAAAAAACTTAGAGAGGACCCTAACGCCTATCTTAATCAACAACAGTGGGACATCTTGCAACACATTGTGAAGGCCAGACAGGAGGTAAACCAGCCTGCTCCACCAATTCCAGGTCTGGCTGGTGATTTGCTGCGGCGACGGGTAGGAGGGGGCCACAACAACTTTAGGTCCCTCGGTGTGGGAGCAGCCCCTATGCAAGGGCGGACAGCACAGGGTGGGGCCGGACGGGGACGGAGAATCAGAGGACGGGGCCGTGGACGGGGCCGGGCAAGGGGACGCGGTAGGCCATGAGTGGAGTTAGAGAAGGAAACCTCCACACTTTTGTTCCTTGGGAATCTTTTCATTCTTCTATCGAGCAACGTTGTTCTGAGTTTTTGCATTGTTCTTTTTCTAGAGGCCCCTTTGACAATACCCTACCCGATGGAACGTCTAAACCGACATTTGTTGCAGTACCTATAGGTAAAGCGGAGGACACCTTATCCACTTTCGCTCGTGAGCAACAAGCAAATAAACATTTAAGTGCTTGTTTTCTAATGGGTAGTAAAGTGGCGAAATCCAAGGCAGTGTACCCATGGCTAAAAGGCATGAGAGTTATCCTGCAAGGTACCAAGGGACCTGATGTCCCCTACTCCTATGTAGTTTACCATGCCGGACCCAAATTTAGCGTATCTTTTGCTCAAGCTTTTTCAAATAGGCATTTAGCAATGCTTTTTCATGTTAACTGTACTGGTGTGAAGGGCGTCGCTTTAGTCGATACCGGGGCGACGCACTCGTTCGTCAGACATGACTTCCTAGCTACTCTCGGAGTGAGGCTGTCAAAGAAGTGTGTGGATGTCCAGCTTGCAGATGGGCAGACCATGCGCTCGGCGGGGACAGCTAAGCTCAGGGTGCACTTATCTCAAACATATGTGGAACAGAGGGATTTCATTGTCTGCGAAACTCTGTTGGATGGGGTGGACTTAATCCTTGGTGAGGATTTTCTGAAAGAAAGAAAAGCGTTAATTGACTACAATCATGGCGCAGTTCATCTTAAACCGCCTCATTCCTCACACTACATTACACTCCTCAACCCGCTGCCCCCTAGTGAAAGAGGTACCTTACCGGCGCAAAAAGTAAATGTTATAAGTGAGGGTCAAGCTAGGCGGGCTATGCGAAAGGGTTGTCCAGGGTTTTGGGGGGTTGTGCGAGAGGCAAGGAGTGGACAGGACTCAGTTTGTGCAACACACTATCTCCATAGGGTTGCAGTGGCAACTACAGAGGGGGATAATCCTTGGGACGAAGACAGCGGAGCCACCGGCCTAGATTTAAACGAAAACTCCCGGCGTGTTATTGAGGGTATGACTGACAAGCCACAAGACTTGAAGCAATTGTTGTTAGAGTTTTTGGATGTTTTTCCAGAGAAATTGCCAGATTTACCTCCAGACAGGGGCATCTTGCACACTATACCTATGACACCCGGCCATACGCCGCCCTGTCGCCCCACTTATAGGTTGGCTGAACCAGAAGTGGCGGAGTGTCGGAGGCAGGTTGAGGAATTACTAGCACAGGGTTTCATCAGGCCGAGTGCATCACCGTATGGTAGCCCCATATTGTTTGTGAGAAAGAAAGACGGAACATTCCGAATGGTTATAGATTACAGGGCAGTTAATAACTTAACAAGGAAGGACAAATATCCGTTGCCACGGATAGACGATCTTCTGGACAAGCTGCAGGGTTCAAAGTTCTTTACCTCTTTTGATCTCTTGTCAGGTTACCATCAAGTGCGATTACATGAATCCGATGTTCCCAAAACCGCCTTTAGAACACCCTTAGGTTCATTTGAATTTTTGGTGCTTCCTTTTGGTCTCACGAATGCTCCCTCCACGTTTCAGAGACTGATGAACAGTGTGTTTCATGATTTTATTCGAGAGGGTTTTGTTGTGGTTTACCTAGATGATTTGTTGGTATACAGCAAGTCCAGGGAACAGCACTTAGAGCACTTAACTCGCATCCTTACTCGGCTGAGAGAGGAAAAACTTTATGCAAAATTATCCAAGTGTGAGTTTTTTGCTGACGAGTTGCGGTATTTGGGACATGTCGTGGGGCGCGACGGCATCAAAGTTGACCCTGCCAAAGTTCGGACTATTGTGGACTGGCCAACACCCACGGGGAGCACGCACGTACGACAATTCTTGGGACTAGCCAACTACTTCCGCAAGTTCGTCCCGGGTTACAGTACGCTTGCGGCCCCCTTAACCCGGCTCACTGGCAAAGTTCCTTGGACGTGGGGAGAAGCTGAAGAGCACGCGTTTCAAAGTTTAAAAGAAACTTTGTCCAATGCTCCTGTACTAGCACTCCCAGACAGTAGCAAGCCTTTCAAAGTGATCTCAGATGCCAGTGACTATGGGGTGGGTGCAGTACTATTGCAAGAAGGTAGACCTGTAGCATACTTCAGTAAAAAGCTTAGTAATGCCGAACGCAATTATTCCACAACTGAGAAAGAGCTTGCAGGTGTGTTGTATGCCCTCAAGGAGTGGAGGTGTTACTTATTAGGGCAAACTTTCACAGTTGTTACGGACCATCGCGCGAATAGTTTTTTGCAAACCCAAACCCTACTCTCACCCAGACGGGCGCGCTGGGCGGAGTTTCTACAGTTATTCGACATCCAATGGGAATATGCGCCGGGATCCACTAACCCTGCTGACCCATTGTCTAGGAGTCCTCACTTAGCCGGGGCCCACGTCCGAGCCCTAGCTCGGGCCCAGGCTGGGGTTCAGGCGTCGGTTCAGGCTAGGGCAGGGCCCCTGGGGGAGGACTCTCCCCTGTCGGAGTAGGAGCGATGGGGGTTGGGGAGGCTGCAGACTCCACCACCCTACCCACGCCGATGGACGGGTTGAGGGGATGGGGAAGGGTTTTAAGTGAGGCATATGAGATAGATGATTGGCTCCATCGTAAACAAAATCGCCGCAAGTTAAGCTTCCATAGTGGCTTGTGGAAGCGCGGTGCGCGCATTTACGTTCCCTCCCACCATATGAGTTCTGACGGTGTCGAACGTAACCTTCGTAGAGAAATCCTGGAAAATTTGCATGGACCACCTATAGTTGGTCATCCAGGCAGGGACAGGACCCTCGAATTAGTTCAACGTTCCTGGTGGTGGCCAGGGATGGCCTCAGATGTGGCTGACTTTGTGGCCCAATGTGACTCGTGTCAGCGTGTCAAAGCCCCAGCACACTTACCTGTAGGGTTACTACACCCTCTAGAAATACCTGACAGAAAGTGGCAATCAATGTCTATGGACCTAATCACTGGACTGCCAAGAACTAAGGAAGGATATGACGCTATCTGGGTTGCTGTTGATAGGTTGTCAAAGTATGCGCACTTCGCTCCGACGACCACTGACGCAAGTGCAGAAGTGATAGCTCAACTGTTACGGACCCGGGTTTTCACCTTGCATGGGTTTCCCACTCACATTGTATCAGACAGAGATCCTAGGTGGGTGGGTCGCTTCTGTCAAGAGCTCTTTCGGTTGACCGGTTGTCGCTCTGCGCTATCTACAGCGTTTCATCCGCAGACCGACGGTCAAACGGAACGAATTAATAGGATCTTGGAGGATTATTTGCGTCATTACGTCACTGGAAGACACAACGACTGGGATAAACATTTGTGTGAAGCTGAATTTTCTTACAACAACACTTTTCAGCAATCAATCAACACTACTCCCTTTAGATTGACCTTCGGTCAGGATCCCACGATTCCCTTCCAGGAAGTCTATGAAGGTGTGACATCTTCTGTACGTGAGTATGTACCAGCAGCAGCAGAGTTTGTACGAAGGATGAGATGGGATCTAGAAAGAGCGCGGACATGTCTCAAAGCTGCGCAGGACCGCATGAAGGCATATGCGGACGCGAGGAGAAAAGATGCTCCTATTTTAAAAATAGGCCAACCTGTCCTCCTTTCAACAAAGAATCTGAAATTCAAGCATACTCGGACAAGAAAACTCTTACCTCGGTTTATTGGGCCTTTTCCCATCGTCCAGGAGGTATCATCGGTAGCTTTCAAAATTAGGCTTCCAAAAACTCTGAGGGTTCATGATGTCTTCCATGTTTCTATGCTTAAGCCTTATAAGGAAGGTGGGACGGTACAACCTCCTCCTCTACCTGAGATTATTGATGGAGAAGAGGAGTATGAGGTCGAGGCTGTGCTAGCTCATAGGGAACGAAAGTTACGAGGTCGAAAAACTGCGCGAGAATATCTTGTAAAGTGGACCGGGTATCAGGATATTCATAATACTTGGGAGCCAGAGGATAACTTAGAACACGCCAGGGAGGCGTTACAGCGGTACTGGGATTTAACCACGGAGCACAGGCCGGAACAAAAAGAAAAGGTGGACAAGAAACGTAAAGGACGTGGTAAAAATGCTGAGAAGCAGCGGAAGCGCGCTAGGCGCGCTTAGTGCTCTGGCAGGTCGGGTCGGCCCCTCGGTACGTCCTTGGGCCACCTTGGAAGCTCTAAGCTTGGCCCTTAGAGTGTACCCTGGGGGTATCCCAGTACTAGAGCGCACTCGAATGAATAGGACGTAAGCGGGGTAGAATGTCTGCCTCGGGTGCGTGCGGTGATGACCGCTCACCCTGGACAGGACTCGTCGAGGTAGGGTGTCGTCTACCTCGGGTGCGTGCGGTGTTGACTGCTCACCCTTGTCAGGTTTCGGACGTCAATCATGTAATGTCGCGACATCCGTGCTAGCTCGCGCTGTAGCGTAACGCCCGACGCAGATGGGTGGCCCCACTGCCGTTGGGTAGAATTCCTATTGGACAGGACGGGCGAATTTATGTATGGACGGGACAGATTTTACATTGTTATACGGACAGGGCTGGACAAGACAGGACAGGGGTCTGGCTTGGGCTGGGGACGCCAGACTAGTACCCGCGGACAGGACGTGACAGGACCGTACCTCTGCCAAGTGTGTTAGGTGCGTAGTGTAGTTGTTTAGAGTGAGTCTCCCTCTTGGCCGTGACGTCCAAGCTAAGGGGGGGAGGGTGTAACAGGAAAAGTCGCGTGTTATAGGAAAATGACCGGACCACGAGGATTTGGACCTCCATAAAGGTCCCTTCGTGAGTTATGTTCCTCCACGCCAAGAAGTGGCTACTTCACGCGCCAAGGGAGTGACCCTTACTTGACAAGGCGCATTGGCGATGGAGACAGGGACACACTTAGAACAGGATAGAATAAGGCTTTGGCAGAGGAAGGACCGGGCCGGACTGGACGGGTACTGAGGTGGAGCCCAAACAACTTGTAACCATTGTTTTCGCATCCTTTGGCCGTTTCTACTGTATCATCACACCTTCCTTTCCCAATTTGGAGGCCACAAGAGAGTGCAAAACATGCAAGCAAGTGGCATCCATGGCTTCAGAATTTACTTTGGAGGATTATGCCCCGCCCCTTTTCCCTTCCAATGTGCTCCCCGGCCACCACGGCCCTTCCACTGCCCACCTCGAGCTTGATTAGAGGGGAAAGGAGGAGGTGGGGGCAATTGACTGTCGCGCCTGCTCTTCCTTTGCAAGTAGTCCCGCTTGGCCTGACATTGCCATTGCTCGTGACCAAAGTTTTTGCAGAAATAACACTGGCGCTCAGAGGGGACGCTTGTCCGAGAATCTAACTTCCCACCAACGGTGTGTCCGACGGCTCCAAGCACAGGCCCCTGGGTGAATCCCGGAAAGTATGCCGGCGTGCTTGTTGGAGTCCTCTTCACAACGTTGAGAACCTTCCTTCCTTCCTGTCCCCTCAGCATCCCCCCTGATTTTAAGTTGCTTTCATATTGCACCACATAAGTGCACAATGAGTCGAGGCTTGTGAACCTGGCACCAGTTTGAGGGTTAACTGTGCAAGCAACTCTAATAGGAGCATTCAGGCCTTTGAGGAACATATATATTTTATCATTTTCGCAGATGTCATATTCGGTTTCTACATCACTCAACAAGGAAATAAACCTTTCTATGTATCTTTCAACGCTTTCTTGCCCTTGATAAACATGGTCTAATTTTTGCCGGGCAGCCATAACCAAATCGGTAGAGTCGTATCGATTTCCCATAAAATTTTTAAAGTCTTCCCATGTTGGCTCTGTTTGACCTCCTTCCCTTTCCTTCCTTTTGAGGTATGTCCCCCACACCTTTGTAGGTCGCTCCTCCATACATTGCAGCGCGACTGCCACCCACTTGTCCCTTGACACATTTGAAATGTCCACATATGATTCCACCTTACTAGCAAAGAATTGGAAGCTTCCTCTTTTTCCTGTAAACATGGCTGGTGTAGGCACACGCACGACGTTAGTGGTGGATGACGTCCGCTTGGATGCTCGTTCTCCCTCCAAGGCCTCAATCCGCTTCAATAACCGTAGAATTAGGGATTTAGTCTTATTTTTCTTCAAGGGTGTCTTCAAAGGAGTGGGTTTGGGTTTCGTTTTGGGTGTGGTCGGTTTGGGCGATGGGGCCAATTGCAATTCCGTTTCGGACTCTTCCAAAAGATCATCGACTTCAATACCTTCCTTTTCCAAACCTTTCAAAATCTCTTTTTATTTAAGAGGGAGACCGGAGTACTTGCTTCCTTTCCGTTTAACCGCCATCATATTGCAATGGAACAATGCAAATACAACCTTCCCTACGTCTCCCTTCGGTTCGAGGCTCTAACCGCCTCGCCGATACCAATTTAACGAAGTGAGACGTGTAACTAAGATTTATAACAAGCTAAGCAAGGGTTTCAGGCAAGGGTGACACCGAAGGTAGGAATCGAAGTTCCAATCCGTTACAAGTTCGCAGCCCTCCTCACGCAGGTCGTCCGAGTCTCCAAAGAACAATATATAATGAACAATGTAGAGAATGCTAGATGTCTCACTCGTAGCAGCAAACCCAAAGACAATGATAACCACCCGAGTTCCTAGTCCACCTATGCGCGGATCCGGCTACGTCGTCCCTCTACGAGATGCTCTCGCGAGCATAACGATATGGATGACGAGAGGAGACCCACTAGGATATTACAGTCATTTTCCTACACACAAGGACAACGAGATCTACTCGTATCCCAAAGGGCACGAAGAAACATGAACTACGCGCACACCATTACGAACATTATGCTTACGCGCACATCCTACGCGCAGGGGACGTGAGACGCGTCGCGCTGACGCGGCACCTCACTACAAAGGGTCTGCTGCAGCGTGCAGCAACAGGGTCCTTGTGCGCTCCTTAAGTGTCCGATTCATGCGCTCAGCAAGTCCATTTTGCTGAGGCGTGGATGGAGCTGAGGTCTCCATTTTAGTGCCCTGCTGAGCACAAAATTCTTTGAACTGCTGATTGAGAAATTCTGTCCCTCTATCAAATCTCACACACTTCACCACTTTTCCATGAAATGTCTGCCAGTACTTCAAGAGCTCAATGAGGGCCTTGGGAATGACTTCTTTCGACTTCACTGCCAAGGAAGCTATCGAATGAGATTTTTCATCAACCACAGTAACCCAAAACCGCTCTCCCGTGATGGCAGCTGGTGAAATGGGCCCCACAGTATCCACACGTGCACTCGATCTAACACACTCTCTGCAGGTCTGGATGAAGCTGGAAAGAGGGGGCGAGCATGCTTGCCTTGTATGAAGGACTCACACTGGGTAGGACACTCTGAGCATGGAGCAAGAGACACATGAATCCCAATTACCAAATCTTCGTTGTCCAATCTTGTCATTTTCTTAACACCAGGATGACCCAACCTTGCATGCCACAGTAGTCTATCTATACACACGTGTCCTTTCCTAGCATGATACGAGGCAGCATGAGGACTGGACTGTGGCTGCGCAGCATGCTGGCTCTGGACTGGACACACCCATTCTAAAAAAAACAGCCCTCGCTCTCTGGCTATCTGACCAGACAGCCTGCTGGGCCTTTCATGGCCGTGTACCCACCTGCACTGTCAGTGAGGAATGACGCTCCATCCTGAATGGTTCGTGTGACAGAAATCATATTAGTGTGTGCAGTGGGCACACACTGCACATTATGCAGCCAAAACACCTCTTGTCTGGGAGACCCACAAAACACCTCTTGTCTGGCAGACCAGACACACAGACCCAGTTGCAACTATCCCTCCTTTGGCGTCAGAAGTGGCCAAGTGAAGAGGGAGGGGTTGGGCATGCATGACAGGATTGTGTAGTAACGACAGATCATTTACAAGGTGCACCGATGCACCACTATCTATCAGCCACGAGGTACTGCAAGCCCTATGAGACGTAGGGGTAAGCACATTCAACGAAATGAACATAGGCTCACTAGCACCTGAAGGAGGTGGTGGTGGGAGATGCCAGCCTGGGAAGAATGGGAAGATAGTGGACACAGATCCAGCAGCATGTGAGGTTGACACGGGAGGGCCTCCTCTGGGGTGGCCAGCATCCCACCAGCTGGCTTGTTGCTGAGGAGCTCCAGGGCCCCACCACGCAGCCGGGCCCGCACTTGCAGCTTGCATTGTGCCATGCAGGGCTTGCAGCCTCTTCAGATCCAGGCACTCCTTCCAGAAATGTCCGGTCCCGTTGCAGAAGCGACACGCCAGTTCCTCCTTTGGCCTCCTGCCACGTCCAGACCCTCCCCCCTGCCTCCAGCGTTGTGAGCAGAGGGGCCATAGGAGGCCTGACCATCAGCAGGTGCTCCAGCTCCCACTCCTGGTGCTGCTCCAGCGCCCGGTGCAGCTCCAGCGCCTTGAGGAGGCCCAGGGATTCCCACCCGAGCTGGTACGGCTGCTGCTGCTGCTGCTGCTGCAACAACTGCTGCAGCTGCTGCTGTGACGTGCAGTGATTCTGCCAAAGGGATATCATGGTACTCCATGGTCTCAATGGCAGCCAGGATTGTCTCCAACATGTAATATGGATCTGACTTGGCGGAGGTAATCGCCCAGGCGTCAGTCTGCAAGACTGCCGGAAGCCCCTTATACATATACCTGCAGATCTGGCGATCGCCCAGCTTATGGTTATTGTCTTCCAGGGAGGCGGCGATACTGATGACCCGGTGGCACCATTCTTGAACTGTCTCTCCCTTCACCATGCCTTTTTCAAGCCCCTTGATCCACTTCTCATTAATTTCCCTGTCCTTCCCTCCAGTGCAACGATCTGCCACCCACTGAATGAAGTCAAAAGCACTCCCCCGCTGTTTGACTTCGTCCTGCCACATAGGTGGGATAGATTGCAGAATGAAGTGTTTAACTGCTGCGTTGTCCGCAGTCTTGGGCATGGGTGCCTCCATAGCTCCCATAGCTCCTTTTTGCATTGCACAGGACTCCAGCTCCTCACGCCAGGCCCTGAAATTGGTACGGTCCGCCTTCAGATGTGTGGACATAACTGCTGGTCGTAGTGGCTGCGCTGGTCGGCTGACCTGACTGTCCAGCTCCTGAGGAGGCTGTGCTGCCTCCTGCTGGTGTTGCCATAGTCCCTGTACTGCTGGGATTATTTCCAGAAATCTTGCTTTGAGAACGAGTTTGAGGTTTGGTCATACACTTCACTTCCTCTCACAGCGTTCAGCCTGACACAGCTGATTAAGCATAACTGTTGAGTTGTGAACATACATTATAGAATGCCTTGTGCTTTAGGTGATCTTCAAATGTACATTATTAGGATACGGGTCCACTATCCACATAAGGTACCTCAAGACACGTTCGGATGAGGTCTATTTCGAACATAAGGTACAATCTGATTTAGATTACGCGTTAGCGTGAAAGGACTATTAAAGCTGCGATCACCGCATAGTCGAGCAACTGGTTTGGAAAGATACTGGGCACATAAGGATGCCAGTCTTTTTCATGCAGTTGCATGTGTCTAAAAGAGCAGACAGTCGTCAAGGACTGTAGCTGGAGAGGCACGAACTTACGACCTGTCTGCTTGCTTACAGGTGCGGTGACGCAGGATGTGTATTGGTAATGTGTTCATGTTTGATTGCTTGTTTGTAAGTGAACCATCTTAGTGGACAATCAAGTCTCCCAAACAGCTAAGGGACGGAGTCTTGATTGAGTATAGGAAGGTACTTGCTTTCAGCCGTCAGGAGCTTATCCGTGTGTAGATGCTCATTGACAGATCAACATGTAACGGAACTGGTTTGGAAAGATACTGGGCACATAAGGATGCCAGTCTTGTTCATGCAGTTGCATGTGTCTAAAAGAGCAGACAGTCGTCAAGGACTGTAGCTGGAGAGGCACGAACTTACGACCTGTCTGCTTGCTTACAGGATACGCCACTGCCCATAACCTTTTACAGGTTATGGGCCCACACCCTTCCAGCTGAGCCAAGGGCAGACAGGAGTGCATGGCATCATCGGATGCATCTGTACTGGGTTTTCCACGGACTCGCCTGACGGCAAGAAGAAGTAAAAAAGGAACAACTGGATATTCACTCAGAAGGCCTACGGACAGAGTCTTCAATATCTTGGGAAGTTTTTTTTTTTTTTTTTTTTTTCCGTGAAGTGACCTGAGATTATCACCCGTCGTCGTTGTCGTGAGACCGTCAGTAGGTCCGGGTGGTCAAGCAATTGAATTGCTGAAGAATATTTTGCATATCTTGCATATTAAGGGTACATGCTAGACCTCGAAAGGGTGGAATACTTGAAAGTGCTGTGGTGCACGCCGGAAGGGTATACTTAAACCAGCTGTGTCAGGCTGAACGCTGTGAGAGCAAGTGAAGTGTATGACCAGACCTTAAACTCGTTCCCAAATCAAGGTTTCTGAAAGTAATCCCAGCAGTACAGAGACTATGGCAACACCAGCAGGAGGCAGCACGGCCTCCTCAGGAGCTGGACAGTCAGGACAGACCACTGGAGGCACTGCAGCCAGCTCGTATGCATACACGATGAACTCCTCCAATCCCAAGATGTCTACACAGCTGAAGGCTGATCGCACTAATTTCAGTGCCTGGCGTGAAGAGCTGGAGTCTTGCGCAATGCAAAAAGGAGCAATGGGAGCGTTGGAGACAGCTATGCCTAAGACCGCAGAGAACGCAGCAGTAAAACATTTCATTTTGCAGTCTGTCCCGTCCATGTGGCACGACGAAGTCAAACAGCGGGGGAGCGCTTTTGACTTCATTCAGTGGATGGCAGACCGCTGCACTGGAGGGAAGGACAGGGAAATCAACGAGAAGTGGATCAAGGGGCTCAAACAAGGCATGGTAAAGGGAGAGACAGTGCAAGAATGGTGCCACCGAGTCATCAGTATTGCCGCCTCCCTGGAGGCCAATAACCATCAGCTGAGCGACCGCCAGATCTGCAGGTATATGTATAAGGGACTACCTGCAGTCTTGCAGAACGACGCTTGGGCAATTACCTCCGCCAAGTCAGACCCCTACAACATGCTGGAGACGATCCTCACTGCCATTGAGAACTTGGAGTACCAGGATATCCCGCTGGCAGAGTCAGTGCAAGTCACAGCATTAGCTACAGCAGTTATGGCAGCAGCAGCAGCAGCCGTGCCAGCTCAGGGTGGAATCCCTGGGCCTCCCCAAGGCGCTGGAGCTGCACCGGGCGCTGGAGCAGCACCAGGAGTGGGAGCTGGAGCACCTGCTGATGGTCAGGCCCCCTATGGCCCTTCTGCTCACAACGCTGGAGGCAGGGGGCGAGGGTCTGGACGTGGCAGGAGGCCAAAGGAGGAACTGGCGTGTCGCTTCTGCAACGGGACGGGACATTTCTGGAGGGATTGCCTGGAACTGAAGAGGCTGCAAGCTCTACGTGGCACAATGCAAGCTGCAAGTGCGGGCCCAGCTGCGTGGTGGGGCACTGGAGCTCCTCAGCAACAAGCCAGCTGGTGGGATGCTGGCCAGTCCAGAGGAGGCCCTCCCGTGTCAACCTCACATCCTCCTGGATCTGTGTCCACTATCTTCCCCTTCTTCCCAGGCTGGCATCTCCCACCACCACCTCCTCCAGGTGCTGGTGAGCCTATGTTCGTTTCGTTAAATGTGCTTACCCCTACATCTCATGGGGCTTGCAGTACCTCGTGGCTGATAGATAGTGGTGCATCGGTGCACCTTGTAAATGATCTGTCTTTACTACACAACCCAGTCATGCATGCTCAACCCCTCCCTCTTCATTTGGCCACTTCTGATGCCAAAGGAGGGATAGTTGCAACTGGGTCTGTGTGTCTGGTCAATGCCAGACAAGAGGTGTTTTGGCTGCATAATGTGCAGTGTGTGCCCAATGCACACACTAATCTGATTTCTGTCACAGGAGCCATTCAGGATGGAGCATCATTCCTCACTGACAGTGCAGGTGGGTACACGACCATGAAAGGCCCAGCAGGCTGGTCTGGTAAGATAGCCAGAGAGCGAGGGCTGTTTTTTTTAGAATGGGTGTGTCCCGTCAAGAGCCAGCATGATGCGCAGCCACAGTCCAGTCCTCATGTGGCCTCGTATCATGCCAGGAAAGGGCACGTGTGTACAGATCGACTACTGTGGCATGCAAGGTTGGGGCATCTTGGGGTTAAGAGTATGACAAGGTTGGACAACGAAGACCTAGTCACTGGGATCAATGTGTCCCTTGCTCCATGCTCAGAGTGTTCTCCCCAGTGTGAGTCATGTATACAAGGGAAACATTCTCGCCCCCCCTTTCCAGCTTCCTCTAGGCCTGCAGAGAGTGTGTTAGATAGAGTGCATGTGGACACTGTGGGTCCCATTTCACCAGCTGCAATCACGGGAGAGCGTTTTTGGGTTACTGTTGTTGATGAAAAATCCCATCTGATAGCCTCATTGGCAGTGAAGTCGAAAGAAGCCATTCCCAAGGCCCTCATTGAGCTCTTGAAGTACTGGCAGACATTTCATGAGAAAGTGGTGAAGTGTGTGAGATCTGATAGAGGGACAGAATTTCTGAATCAGCAGTTCAAAGAATTTTGTGCTCAGCAGGGCACTAAAATGGAGACCTCAGCTCCATCCACGCCTCAGCAAAATGGACTTGCTGAGCGCATGAATCGGACTCTGAAGGAGCGCACAAGGACCCTGTTGGTGCACGCTGCAGCAGACCCTTCCTTGTGGAAGGAGGCATTGGAGTCTGCCACCCTGCTGTACAACGTGGGCCCCACCACAGGCAGGCCTCTGACCCCTACTGAGATGTTCTATGGGGTAAAGCCTGATGTTGCTTCCTTGCGCACATGGGGCTGTGTGGCACATGTTCACATTCCCCCAGGTCAGCGGTCTCTATTTGGACCAAAGACCATTCCAGGCATGTTCACTGGGTATTGCCCACAGTCCAAGGCCTATAGAGTGTACGTAGGCAATGGTGTTTGGAAAGAGAGCAGGGATGTTACATTCCTTGAGCATTTGAGAGGAGGGGAGAGAGTGGGTATGTCTAAGGTGCAACCTGGATCCTCTCAATGGCTCTCAGGAGCGTCCTTGCAGGGCAGGGGAGGCAATTCCAATGTCCCCAGCTCACCAACAGCCATTCCCGTGAATTTTTGGGAAGCAGAGGATGACCCAGTGGTGGAGTGCAATCCCACTGGATCTCCTGCTACCACTGCCAGCTCTCCAGAGGATCACAGCAGGCTGAGGAGCTCAGTCGGACCTGTGGCTGGAGCCCCCAGCAGCCAAGATGGTTCCCCTGCCACTTCAGAGACCTCACAGCAGTCATGGTCAGTGCTGGGCCATCTTCAAAATTTAGCTCGGGGGGGTGCTGAAGCGCACTCGCAGCTGGACAAACTGCAGAAGATGCAGGAGGGGGTCAGGTTCCAGGGGAAGTCTCAACATAGACTTCCCCCAGGAACCACCCTCACAAGGGATCAGCGTTCTGAACAGCGCCAGGCTAGGAGGGACTCAGTAGGGGTCCCCATGCATGACCCTGGCTCAGGCCAGGTACTTGTGAGTGAGCCACCCTCGGTAGGTCTCCCTGATTTGCAGAGGCAGGTTGAGACAGGGGAGGCTATGCTTGGAGAAGATGTTAGCGAGAAGAGTAGTGGGCTAGAAGTGCCAGCAGCAGGGGAAGCACGTAGCCAAGTTGAGCTGGGAACCAGTCATGCTTATGGGGTGCAGCCTGACACAGTAGGCGCAGCTCAGGAAAGTCAGAGTAGTGTACCTAGGTGTGAGTCCAGGAGAGAGAGAGAGCTGCTGCTTCCACCTGCATTGAGAAAGGTGAGAGATTGTAATGGTGGAGCGCATGAGTCTGGCAGTTCAAGAGAGAGAGTTGGGGAGGGCTCTGGCAGTTCTGGCTGTACTGCAGGATCTCAACATAAGGTACAAAATGTACCTTATTCTGGGAACCAGGATCAGAGGAATATAAAAGACAACAGTCCCAGGAGTGCTGACAGTACTGCAGAGTCTCAGCATAAGGTACAAAATGTACCTTATGTCAAGCTGGGAAAGGTTCACGTGTCATCTAACCTGAGGGAAGCCCAATGCTCCCCTCAGTGGGATTTTTGGCAACAAGCAATGAGGGAAGAGATGGATTCCCTTGATACCCATGAGGTTCTAGAGTATGTGGACAGACCACATGGACAAAAAGTTATTCCTGTCCATTGGATATTCTCCACTAAAATTGATGCACATGGGAATGTTACTCGCTTTAAAGCGAGGTTAGTTGCCCAAGGGTGTAGACAGATCCCTGGGATAGATGTTGGGGAGGTATTTGCACCCACCAGCAGCTATGGGGCAAGGAGGGCTGTGTTGGCAGTGGCTGCCACACAGAATCTTGAGATCCACCAAGTGGATATCAAGACGGCTTTTCTCAATGGAGAGTTGGAGGAAGAGGTCTATGTGACCCAACCACCAGGATTTGAGAATGGCAACACGAGGGTTGTGTGCAAGCTCAGGAAGGCACTATACGGTCTAAAACAAGCCCCACGGGCTTGGCACAAGACCTTGACCGACAAGTTGAGCGTGATGGGGTATAGTGTGTGCAAGAGTGATGCGGGTGTATACATCAGGAGGGCCCCTGATGGCAACCTGTCCTTTATTCTTGTTTATGTTGATGATCTTGTACCTGGTAGCTCACAAGTAACCCATTGCTTCATGGATGCAGGTGTTCCACTGATGACTTCAAACATCATGGAGGGTGGCAGCAAAGCAACCTCGAACGATCGTATAACAAGAAAATGTCACACAACGCAGTTCTTGCTGTAGGACACCATGAAATCAAGCCGGTTCCTGCATACATAAAGAAGAGGAGAAGGGTTGATCGCGAGGGGTTCGAAGAGTTGGCTGCAGAAGTTTTTCCAGGGACCTTTGAATTGTACCGCGTCATAACAGAGGTGCGCATGTTTATGCAATTGATCTTTGGATGTGTTATTGCCTGTCCCAGGTATATGTGATGTACTTGAAGGCACGACACTCATCTCCTTTGCATATGTTTGCAGGTCAATGAGAATGCTGCTGAAGATCAGGACCCAGCCAAGGCCGACTTTGCCTTGAGAGCTTGATGGAGCTTCTTCATGAAGGCAGTTATTGGCTCTTGGAAGATCTGGCCATTATTTAAGAAGAAGATTTAGCTTTGGCGAACGAGCTCGAAGGCGTCCTTCCTTTCTTGAAACATCCCAAATGGCCTGAGTTCTGCGAACTTGTCCAAGATGCCCACCATAATGCTCGTGCGTTTCTTCCACTGCCACCAGACGCTTCACCAACAGCACGCATCAGCCAACTGGAGAGCGAGAACTACCACTTGCAGCAAGCACTGGATGAGGCTAAGAGAGCCCAAAAAGTTACTGCAGACTTGCTGGCTTCTGCACATGAGGCACATGTGGTGAGCCTTGGAGTCGCGTACTCTCCTTCCCACTTCATACGATGAGTCCATCCATTTCATATTATCTTGTGCAACCCAGTACCAACTTTTCATAATACCTTAAAAGTGTGGTATCCACGCAGAGATCGCTGCAAGACCAGATTGAGGCATTAAGGCGCGACTTGGCTTTCAAGGAGCAACAGCTGGCGGTTGTCTACGGCACTCACCAGGTACAAGCGGCTGACTGAACTTAATCATATTGATTGTTCTAAAAAAAGGCAATATGGAGAGAGCATGAGAAGGGGGGGGGAGAGATGGAGATGTAAGATTGGCATGTTAATAGCCAAGACTCAAACGTTCACGTGCTATGCAGGTGGCTAACGCTGGGCCCGCAGAGATGGTTGGAGCCCAGTTGCAACAATTGCATGGCTTTTCAACAAATCAGCATTCTCCCGAAGCTCAGGTATGGCCAGGTGAATGTGTGTATGTTGGGGAGGAGGGGGTTTGCTATGGGCCTGCGACAGTATTCCACCATATTCAATGAATGAGTCCATTTGACTCGCAGGTGACAAGCGCTCCAGTCACCACCATAACCGCTTGTTTTGGATCCCAACAGCAAATGCAAGGGTCATCGCCGAATCCGCTCGGCACAGAGCCTCAGGTATAGCGGTAGTGTGCATGTGCGTGCGTGTGTGTATGTGTGTGTGTGTGTGTGTGTGTGTGTGTGTGTGTGTGTGTGTGTGTGTGTGTGTGAGAGAGAGAGAGAGAGAGAGAGAGAGAGAGAGAGAGTGTGTGTGTGTGTGTGTGTGTGTGTGTGTGTGTGTGTGTGTGTGTGTGTGGGTGTTTGTGTCTCTGTCTGCGTCTGTGTCTTTGTCGGTCTTTGTGTCAAAGGGGGGGTTCTATGAGTCGTATATATGTGTGTAACAATGCTTGAATATATGTATGTGTGTGCTTGCGTGTGAGTGTGTATGTGTAATTGGATGTGCATGGGGCATGTGTGTGTGAGAGCGCGCGCTTGTGTGTGTGTGTGTGTGTGTGTGTGTGTGTGTGTGTGTGTGTGTGTGTCTGTTTGTCTGTGTGTGTGTGTGTTTGTCTGTGTGTGTGTGTGTGTGTGTGTGTGTGTGTGTTTGTTTGTGTTTGTGTGGGTGGGTGGGTGGGGGCGCGCGCATGTGTGTGTGTGTGTGTGTGTGTGTGTGTGTGTGTGTGTGTGTGTGTGTTTGTGTGGGTGGGTGGGTGGGTCCGCGCGCATGTGTGTGTGTGTGTGTGGG
>KV908381.1:519120-536620 GCA_002005505.1 Botryococcus braunii
GAAGGAAGCTTTGCAAGAAGCTTTGAAACTTTGCAAGAAGGAAGGAAATATTCCAAGAAGGAAGGAAATATTCCAAGAAGGAAGGGAACATTGCAAGAAGTAAGGGAACATTGCAAGAAGGAAGGGAACGTTACAAGAAGGAAGGAAAGAAGAAATGCAAGAAGGAAGGAAACATTGCAAGAAGAAAGGAAGGAAACATTACAACAACGAATAAAACATTGCAAGAAAGGAACATTATTACATAAAGGAATGAAGGAAACAATGCAAGAAGAAAGGAAACATTACAAGGAGGAAGGAAGCTTTACAAGAAGGAAGGAAGGAAACATTCCTGTAAGGAAGGAAGGAAACATTCCAGGAAGGAAGGAAACATTATAAGAAACAGGATGGAATCCATCTGGAAGGAAGGAAACATTACAAGAAGGAAGGAATCGTTACAAGAGATGAAGCACATGGGGCTGTGTGCGCAGGCTGGGGAGCTACCGGGCAGATCAACAAGTCTGGGATTCCGGAGGTCGCGCACCCTCGTGACATGCTCATCAAGGGGGCACGAGGTACCGCGCCGGTCGTACTTTCGTACACCTTCCCTTTTTTTAACTCCACCACCCCCTCATGCACCCATCCCGCACGCTGGGCGTTGTTGGTGTATACGGTGGAACAATGAACCACCCTCCATGTGTGTGTGTGTGTGTGTGTGTGTGTGTGTGTGTGTGTGTGTGTGTGTGTGTGTGTGTGTGTGTGTGTGTGTGTGTGCGTGCGTGCGTGCGTGCGCGCGCTTGTGTGTGTGCGCGCGCGTGTGCGTGTGCATGTGTGCGTGTGCATGTGTGTGTGTGTGTGTGTGTGTGTGTGTGTGTGTGTGTGTGTGTGTGTGTTGTGTGTGTGTGTGTGTGTGTGTGTGTGCGTGCGTGCGTGCGCGCGCACACGTGCACGGGCATGGGCGCCTTCTCTTTAGGAGACAAAGCAGAGGCTCAAAGTTGTTGGGGTCTTCAGTGTCCTATCCACATGCACCTGACTTGAGTAATTGGGCATGTGGCCTACACACAGCAAGTGTGTGTGTGTGTGTGGGGGGGGGGGGACGGGTTGCTACAGGATCAGGAGGGCGAGGCGTGTAGTGCCGAGCGGAGCGGATCGGGGGAGCCGGATCCGGCTCGCGCTTATTTGGCGATAGATAATTGAACCGGTACCTTCGTGGCTGAGAGTTGCCGGTGGGCACTCGCCAGTGGGTGGTATGGTGTGCGACGATAGTGCTGGTGTGGTCTCCACACCATATCACCCACTGGCGAGTGCCCACCGGCAACTCCCAGCCACCAAGGTACCAGTTCAATTATCCATCGGCATACAAGCGCGAGCCGGATCCGCTCCCCCGATCTGCTCTGTCCGGCACTAAAAGGCGGCAGTGGAAACGCACATCCAGCTGTGAGTTTGGAGCTTCGAGGAGCCAACTTTGGCGGGCCAACCTACCAACAAGCCGTGCAGCGCGTCGTGAACAGCGGCGACCAGCACGTGACTGTTGTGTCTGCTGGGAAGTAGGAGTGATTGGGCTGTAACCACAACATACATATTGTGCATACTATACACGTGAACATGCATATGTTCGTCTGTATTCACGAACATATCGTACATGTGCATATTTGTATACAAATTGTACATATGCATATTCACATGCATATTGTACATAGTTGTGTATATGCATATTCACATGCATATTTGTGTATGAATCTCCAGATGCCTCCCGGGCATGGCATGTCCCGTGCCACAGGGACATGCCACTCTTGTTCTCTGCAGCTCCGCTTTGATGCGTCAGCGTTGAAGAGCTCGCAGTGACGCGGCTTTGTTTGGTACTGGCCGGAGCCTAACAAAGCAACGTCACTGTGAGTGCTCATCCTTTTCACGGAGGTGCGTAGTGGTGGCAGTACTGTCGGTCGATCTGACACATGCCATGGCCAGTTGAACCAGATGAAGCTTCCAGTCCCATGCTGAATACGTCCATGCGTCGTGGAAGGGACTCAAAAACCTGCCTTGCGACGAACTTGACCTGATGAGTGAGCGATTAACGAGTTGACCATTTATTGTGATGGTCTTAACTGTCCGCAGCTGCCCCTAATTTCAAAGACAAATGTTTAGAGGGAGGTGCTGGAGAAGGAAAGCGTCAGACAAGAACGATGGCTGTTCTTTTGGAGGATGGGTGTTGCTACCTGAACAATCCTTTCTTCCGAAGCCAATTGCCCCCATAACCCGCAACATTTGAGGGGAAAGTGTTTGTTTTTTTGCCCTGACCTGTTTTCGAGGGTCGAGCATGTTCTAAAGTATAAAGCCCCCCCTGTGAACTGAGATGATTAGAATGTTTGATTTGGAACTATCTGTTTACATGACATTTCTACATGCTTGTTTAAAAGCAAGAATGCAGAAAGGTGTGGGAGGGAATTTGACGTAAATGAAATCATTTGCTTTTGACATACCGTTTAACTGCCTCCCAAATGACCCTGCTGTTGGAGGTTTGGAGTGGTTTGAACGACTCTCAGCAACGCCGACAGAATCTTAGAAGCGCTCAGTCAAGCAGTCCTGCAGCTGACTTCAGGTGTTCTAGCAAGCACGCTGACATAAGACTGAACATCCAGATCCGTGGTTAATATCGACCACTCCTTAAAACTAGAATAAGTGAGCTGTTTTAAAGCTTAACCCCCACAAGGCCTTGTGGGGGTTCCTAGGGGTTCCTGTGAGCCACGTATATTTGCCCCAACTTTTTGGCGTGACAGGATTTCCTGCTTTTGCCGTGAACGGCAACACTTACGCTCAGTTTCCAGACGTGGCTGCCTAAACCAATCTGGCATCTCGCCTTGCGGCGATAATTTTGTGCACTTGGATGATACATGTAAGGGGTTTCCACTACTTTGACAGTACCCGGCCCCCCGCAGGGTCCCCCAGTGTGGCGGACCCTTGTTCCATTCTCTTCCCACATAGAAATGTCTTTCTTTAAAGTGCACTGTTGAAATATTTCCCAGCCTGACACAGCAACCGTGTTGCCTCGCAAGGCAACACGGTCGCTGTGGTCACCCTCACTCGAGGACTCATTGTAGGCTGAGACTGATGTATTTCTCCGTGAAGTATAGTGGCACTTCTACCTTTGAATAAGCTGGGTCGGAATACTCTGGGGCATACCGAGCCAGAGAGATTGCCCCAGGGCAGGCTATGTTGAGTGTAAGGCCACTTACACTACCACCAACTGTGCACGTCCTTATGCCTTGAGCGCATGGTACGGTCGTCGAGCATAGAGCATTAAAGATTCATGCCGCACGAAAGTCCTATCCCCTTCAGTCGGGGATGTTCCAAGCAACAATGCTGATTCTGACTCGGCTGTTGTCGAACAGATCAGCCCCACTCTCTGCCAGTCCTGCAGAGGAGAGGGAAGGCCCGCCTTCCAGCCCGCTCATCGCAAGGTAGTGGTCACAAGCTTTGACTCGCTTGAGGGTCCAGAGCTGCAATGCTTCAAACTGCCCGATCTTCAACTCAGTGCCGGGCTCTACCTGTTCGCCTCTTTTAGATAAAAGAGTGAAGCCTATCCTAACCGCACACCATGAATTGTGCATGCGGGTACGTGAAATCTACGGGCCTAAGACAAAAAGGGGGCCTCTTTTGCAGCCAATATATACATGGGCTGTACAGTGCCACAGTCTTTCTGCCGCGTTCTCCACAGTAACCATTTCTGCTCTCCCCTGTTTCCCCGAGGTTCCAACAGGCCTGTTTCCCGTTTAGAATAAAAAGTGAAGCCTATCCTAACCGTACGCTATAAATCTTGCATGCGGGTACTCAGAATCTAGGGGCCAGCTTGCGGCAACCCGTGGCGCCCCCGTCTGCGCGCTCCTGTCTTTGGCATAATCTCTCTCCTTCCCGTCATCTAAAAGGATCCCAGTCCCCCCACCGTTCGAGGGAGCTAGTTGACCGTGGATGTCTCTGGAGGTGGAATGGCTTGGTGCAGACCATGCCATTCACTGCAACTCAAGGGGATCAGTGGCAATCGTCAGTTGACAGTTGATCCACAAGGGCCTCGACTCTGTCATTGACTCGCCTCTCCTCACATCACCTGTTAGGCGTTGGCCTGGATTCAGCCTCACCCACGCCTGTGCCTGCCCGATGTGTTCCAGGCCTAACACGCCAGGCCGAATCAATGCAGCCAACATGTCGTGCTGGGCTTGGAAGATACATGTGGGGATCCACGTAAGGGTGCTCTTGGGGTCTACATCTTTTTCAGGGATCCCTTCATGGGGGAGTTGCTGCGGGTCCCCGAGTCCTCCGTGCGGATTCCACTCGCGGACTTGGTTATATTTAGAATTAGAGTGAAGCCTATCCTAACCGCATACCATAAATCCTCATGATTTTGGCTTGGAAAGAATGGCTGAATTTCGACGTACGACATACCTGAGCAAACTTTGGACTCGCTCTGTGGTGTCTGTCCCGGTACCCCTGGGATAGGCACCCACTCTTTTTTCTATGGTGTTTGTCCCGGTAACACTGGGATAGGCACCCACACTGTTTTTCTTGGACGGGACATCCAACAGGGCCGGAAGCACAACGTTGGGCAGGAGACGAGGTACACATGAGAATTACGTGGGGCATGTCCAATGCTGACGTGCCTTCTTCTACAGGGCGATGCCGTATACCGTGACTTTGCACAAGGTGGGGTACAACAGCCATGACTGCAGCACTGCTACAGCCTATATCCCAGCTTATTTTCCGCAGGTTCATGGCCAACGTCGTGTAACTACTACATCTGTAATTTGCACATGCACCCAACAACTCTCCGAAACGACTCGAGAACTCCTATCAAATCCCCCCCCCCCACCCCCGGGCCCCAAAAATCCCCCTTCCTGCGTTTTCGAAGGGAACCAACATGAAAATATAAGTGTTGAAACATAAGTGGAAAGGAAATTCATGTTTACAGAAACAGGCCCCCTTGGGGGCAGCCTTGTAAAATGCTGCGGCCCTTTCACAAAGAGTACCTACTAGCCCCTGCAGAGCTCTAGAGCTCCCACATGGCTTGCACGTAAACTGCACAACACGTCTAAACGCATGAAGATCCAACCCACTGTCCACCCCACACCACTTCGACCTCCTCCAAAGAGGCTAATTGCAATAGAACAAAGGCCTGAAAGCTTAGCACCTCTCAAAAGAATTTGCCAAGATGCTGTCCGCGGAATAGCCAGGTCAAACCGCTGGAAACCACCAGGTGAAGTTCCTCCTTTTGCCAACAAGCTCCAACCAAAATAGAGAACTTCTCAATGGCTCTGTCACCAAGATCCCTGTTGAGGGCCTGAGAGCACAACAGCACTTCTTTGTTTTTGCATTTAGATCTCTTAAGATCTGTTAGCGCTTGTGCATTGCAACCCAGAAGCCGCACTCTGATCACCAAGCCAACGCTGCTGGCACATGGGCTTTCGAAAGCCCAAGTTATGAGGCAAACCAAATTCGCACGGAGGCTTTGCTCGACAGAACTTATGAGACGAGCTGCCCACCTGTAATGGGTGCAGACACCAGCTTCTATGCTCGTTTGCCAATAACACTTGGCCTTGCATTCGGGATCCTTGATACGATATGCGTTGCAAGGATCCAGCAGGATGGAACGTCAGACACGGGCGCTCTCTGCGAGGCAAGAGAGACTTCTAGGACGGGAACGTAGCAGCTGTAACTGCTGACGCAAGGCATGAAGACGGGCGGAGTAAACCCACTAGCGTCGTAAGGAGACAGATCTCGCTCTAAAGCGAATGCAATATGCTAGAATCTAGAGCCTCATGGAGGTTGTCATTAAGTAGAAGATGCCCTTCCTGTGCCTCCATCCAACAATCTCAGCTATTAGACAATCAGGACCCTCATGAAGGCGGCCTGGTACCATGTTACTACCACAGCCTGTACACAAAAACCTGGTCGCTGAGTCATGAGGACATAATCCAGGATACTACAGGACGCTGATTGGTTCTGCTGACCACTGGCTAGCTTTGCTGCCTATAGAAACAGAACCGATGAGGCTTGGATGGAGACCAAGCCTCAAAGCCACAAAGCTGATCCTGTAGCAAGGCAGTGTTCTTGCAACCCCTCGCTAATATCATACACTTGCTTCTGGGAAGCTCCGCTCCCACTCCAAAACGAGAAATCAGGCAACTCAAGCAGTAGCCAACGCAAACCCCAGAAACCACTTTACTCTCCAGTCCTTCAGCACCTTGCGCAGAAGTATAAGAACCCTGCACCATTCCAATTTTCTTCGGTCTTCATGTGCCGCCTATTAGGTGGAAGGGTCCGGACCATTCTTCTACTCTTCGCTCTTGTCCTTCACAATGATATATATACACATATATAGATGAGTATATATTTATGCGTAATACATACACATATCTGTGCTGGTGTGCACCCGTTGCTGGTGGGTAATCTTCCACCAGACCATCCGGGTGGGCGGCGGGACCAATGAAGGTGCGAAGAGCCCTCCGTCAACCCAGGCATATCAGTCAAACGAGATGGAAACACCGCTTGGCCTTCCAAGCTTCTTACTTGTCCTTTGGCTTGAAATTTTCCAGAGTACTTCTAACAGCAGCATCACCGGCGGCAAGTAGAAGTCCTATTCGTACTACCCACCGTGCCGACCTCGTTCTACAATGACACCCTTGAACTCCTTGGCCTGGGAACTAGCAACGCATGTCACTGAGGTGTTGGCAGTCTGCCATCAATCTATCAGCCACAGCAAAGCAGAGCGTGACCATCGAGGCCACCCTAAGGCTTATTCCCTAACCAGTACTTCCCAACTGTGCCATCGCCTTGAGGCTGTTCTTGGGGCTAGCGCATCGTTGCAACCACCCAAACCTGGCCTGTGTGCAAGATATTGACATCGTCCTATGACTGTGCATTTCAAGTCTTAGCTCCACACATTGGTTACCCTTGTACTCCTTAATGGCATTGGTTGTCTATGCCAGTGCTTATCACTCACCGACCTCCTGCCACAGCCAGGGGGAACTCAGAGGCATCCCTGTAATCAAGCAGCCTGCAAAGGTCGCTGCTTCGCTGCCAGGTCAAAATTCATCTCCCCAGTTCCCCAAATTTCAGCATATGTCAAAACTAGTCGTGATCTCCTATCAGCAAAAGAAGCAACCAGACCCGCCATTCTCACTTGGTGAAGAAAAGGCAACGCACCAGCCCTTGGTTCTTTTGCAAACAAATCAATGGGTTGCAACGCGCACCCTTAGGAAACAAAGCATGACCACTAGAAAAGGGTTTGAAGTATACCCCCCCGAGAATTATTCCATTCAACCAGCGTCTCATATTTCTACTCGTGCGTTTTCCGTCTTCTCCATCTTCTTGAATTTACGCACCCTGTTGGCCAACCCCCAAAATGAAGGGGCCCACACACCGTGACTTGGCAAACGATAATCAAATAATACAGAGTGTCTGACAACAGCAGGGCATACACTCAAAACTTTTGGAGCTTGCTTCGGACGCAAAGAAGGTCTTTGACCTCAGCACTTTTTACTAACAGCCCTCATGTTGAAGCTCTGATGCTTTTGCCCAACATTTTGGATTCACCACAAATGGGGCCCAAGTTGGAAGCACTCCCAGCATGTACTCATGTGGACAATGAAGACGGAAAAACAAGATATCCGGGGCAGGTATATCACCTTGACAGTGACAACCGCTGACGGGCCATAATTTCGGTATATGACATTGTCAGAGCCAAACACCCGTCAACTTTACACCTCGTCAACTTTACACCTGCTGGCCCATATAAGCCTCATGTCCACTCTGAGTTATGACTCCTGCATGCATGGTGATCATCCTAATCATTCGAGCACTGCTCAACATCGCAGCATGTTGTGGCAAATGAAGATCCCATGACCACTCCCTTTCTACACAGACCCACTGAGGCACAGCTAAATGGAAGCACAGTGGAGGAGAAGGGTTTTATTCAAACAAGACAGAAGCAGGAATTCATTAAATATGGTGCTTCATCGCACTTCCATGTGCTTGTTCTGCTTGGGGCGCCCAACAAGCAGCAAACACCATGCAATGCCGTCAGAGAATCAGCAATAGGGGTTACCATCTTCAAACTTCACTCTTCATCACCACACACTTGTAGAACATCGAATCTGGAAAATGTTTGAAAGGCAGAGTCCATCATTGCTAGGCATGAGCCCAAGCCATCAAGCCACCTCAATCCCGGTGGAACAATTTCTGTACGATTTTCTCTGAAATGACAATGTGGGCCCAACACCCCTCCAAGCAACGTCCACCACCCGTTCAAGGACCCCTCCAAACAAGCGCCACCATTCCCCTTCAAAGGACACACCTATCTGGGCTCCTCAGCGCGGAAAAGGCAACCGGCCGAGTCCAATCTGCAACCGTGCTGCCAGCCAGCCAGTGAGCCCATCCATGGCCTCCTCGTACTTGCCATGCTTTGCCAGCTCTAGCTCGGCTATCATGCACCATCAGATGCTGGAGGCGGCCTCCAGAGGTTCCGTGCACTGAGCACCACACAGACCCTCAGGCAGAACTCACCACCAGAAGCCCTATGGGATTGCACCCAGTGAGTTTTGTAGATGCACTGTTCCAACGCCTCTTGCTGTAGGTTCCTGGGTTTGAAACAAAGATGGGAATTACTTGATAGGATGATGAGCAAATTGTATGGAACTTCTGAATTGATGATCCTGAAACCCATCCATTCTCAGCCTTTCCAGGATATCCACTGACTTCCAAATCAGAATATACCATATCGTATCATTTCGTAAGCATGCCCATCCATCATAACCACTGGCCACTTCTTGTTTTCTGAGTCTTTTGCGCCTAATATGTTCAGTAACTAATTTCTTGACCCCTCCAATTTCCTCTTTCTCTGTAGGCAAAAACATCCAGATCCTGGAGTCAAGAAGTGCACAATTGCTTCTTCTGCTTCAACGGACTTGTCATGCAATTGTAGGGACCAACAGGACAGAAACGAACTCACTCTGGCATGCATGACGCAGGCACTGAATGCTGCTGCTGGGCCATCATTTCGCCAGTTCCCAACGCCGCACCATGGGGCCCAGCAGGGGGAAAGGAGTTGTATCTGGGCATGTGAGCACACCAGGACTTGGACCCAGCTGCTGATACACAGATAAAGAAAATGGGGAGATGGGCCGCCGGGGGGGGGGGGGGGGGAGGCGTCTGACATCAGCCAGACAGGTCGGAACATCCCCAAACCATTTCTTCTACGAGAGTCCTCCCCGAGTTAGTTGGCTGCCGCTTTCCTAAGCAAGACTCAACCCAGTCCAAGCAATATTTTGCAGGTGATGTTACCATTGCAGACCCTCGAAGTTTGCAGGCGAGGCGGGTCACAACTATGGAAGAAGACAAGGGAATGTAGGAAGGGGTGGAGGGGGGGGGGCAGAGGGCAGAGAGAGAGAGAGAGAGAGAGAGAGAGAGAGAGAGAGAGAGAGAGAGAGAGAGAGAGAGAGAGAGAGAGAGAGAGAGAGAGAGAGAGAGAGAGAGAGAGAGAGAGAGAGAGAGAGAGAGAGAGAGAGAGGGGGGGAGGGCGAGAGGGAGGGGGAGAGAGAGAGAGGGGGGGGGGAGGGGGGGGAGGGGTGGATGGGGGGGGCAGAGGGCAGAGGGGGGGGGAGAGGGGGGGGGGAGGGAGAGAGGGGGGGGGGGGGGGGGGGAGATGAAAGTACCCATATCACGCACACGTCGAAAGCACAAGCACAGTGAGTAACAGTGGGAAAGGGACGGGATATGTGCCACACCAAGGTTTGACCCAGGGCTTGCAGATGACATTAGGAGACATCCTGCCAGAGCAAGAGAGACCGTTGGACAAGAACGTAAACCTAAAGGACATATACCAAAGTAGGACTTTGTTTATGGAACAACCCCCCGAACTCCAGAGAAAGGCGTTGCTTCTGGTACAACCCCACCCAAAACCACCAACCAATCTGGAGTACCGTCTAACTAAAGAAGGAGAACACATGCCACTCTGCAGACAATGTAACAGTGTGAAGCCCCATGAGAGAGAGAGAGAGAGAGAGAGAGAGAGAGAGAGAGAGAGAGAGAGAGAGAGAGAGAGAGAGAGAGAGAGAGAGAGAGAGAGAGAGAGAGGGAGAGGGGAGAGGGGGGGGAGAGAGAGAGAGAGAGAGAGAGAGAGAGAGAGAGAGAGAGAGAGAGAGAGAGAGAGAGAGAGAGAGAGAGAGAGAGAGAGAGAGAGAGAGAGAGAGAACGAGAGACAGAAGAGGGGGAGAGAGAGGGAGAGGGAGGGGGGAGCGAGGGGCGGGGGGACGCGCACACACGCATGCAGGCACATACGCCCGCGCGCACACACACACACACACACACACACACACACACACACACACACACACACACACACACACACACGCGCGCGCGCGCGCGCGCGCGGGGGCGAGTAGGCGTGCCCGTGTATGCACATGTTCATTGCTCACTCTCCCACCCACCACATACAAACATTCTGAGTACTACACATCCTCAAGGACACTGTCTGTGATCGCAACTTGGCATGTTACGAGCGTGGCAGGCAGAGCAAGGACCTCAAGATTTATACAAGCATGATTGAGCTATCACCTCATGCAGGACGGCTTACTTCAGGGTGCGAAACTGAAGACATTGACATGCAAAGGGTGACATCGTGACGCAAAAGATGGTGCGAGAATATCCATGTAGGCGGAAATCAAGGGAACCTCATCGGTTGCTATTAACTGTCTTAGGTACTTGGAGCATAACCCCAACGTTCCTAGTCCGGGTGTTTAAGGCACAGGGGACTCTGCTTCCACCAACGGGCACTTGCCAAATTGCCCCCCTATCACGGGTCTCCTTTACATACCTCATTTGTACAGGTAAGTAATACCTTGCATACAAGAGGCTGTTGCAGAGCATCCTGCTTTACCTCACCACCCCTCCGCGTAGCCTCAGGCTCGCACAAAAGGCATCCTCCCTTACCGCCTCTTGTGGAAGCATCTTCTAATTCACACCTTAACCTGATTCGTTTCCAGAAACCTGCCTTCAACTGAGATGGTTCGTGAAGTCAAGCAAGGACATTCACAAATTGGAAACATGAGAGGACTCACTGTGATGGTTGTGGCTGGCCAATGTGCGATGGTGGACTAGCATTCTGAAGGCCAGTCATGAATGTTGCCAGCATTGCCATCAGTCCCGGGTTCACGCCACCCTGCCGAGGTACAGCGGCCAGCTCAACGCACACCGACAATGAGGAGATGAGGACACAGAGTTGGCACAGAAACAGCAACGAATGCAAATAATAGCAAAGAATCCAACACAAGCCAGCGTGGTAATAACTAATTTTACACCATGTCATCCTATCTTAACAACCTCCCTCCCTCTCTCCCCCCCCCCCCCTTTCCCTCCCTCCCTTTCCCTCTCACTGTTCCCACCCCCCTCTCCCTCCCTCGCCCTCCCCCCCCCCCCCCCCTCTCTCTCTCTCTCTCTCTCTCTCTCTCTCTCTCTCTCACACACCACACACACACACACACACACACACACACACACACACACACACACACACACACACACACCCCCATCCCCCACACCCCTACCTACATGCGCCCATGCAGTAAGTGCGAGGGGGCGGTGTATGTAAGGGGAAAAGAGTGGGAGGGGCAGTCTTGCATGCGTGAGTGTACTAATGCATGACAGGTTAGGGTGCTCTTGCCTCCGACCACAAAAGTTACATCCCTGCCTGAATCTATCACTGCCTTTGCCTCTCAGACAATGCCTGTGCCACTTCTGCCCTCCTATACAATCCCCTCCCCTCCTGCCCTCTCATCTCCTACACCTGCACTGCCTCCTCTCCCAAATCCCGCCCGCTCAAAGCGTAACTTTCCTTTTATCCCTCCCTCTCTTTCCCGCTTTATGCCCACAGAGGTCATGAAAGCTTGGAAGCCCCACTCCCTATTGTGTTTCAAGAAGCATCTGCTGCGCAAATCATTATAGCAGTCGCTTTTAACAGCAAGAGCCAGGTCACCATGGGAAGGGATGGCAGCATGTACAGTGCACACCTGCAAACCTGGAGGACCGGCGCAGCGGATGGGAAGGTGGATGGCAGTACAATGGAGCAGGGAGCTGTTCAAAGGACGAATCGGTGGCCATCGGGGTGTAGGTCTAAGTATAGGCCCGCTACCAAGCTGCTGGAGGCCATGAAACCCCTGCTGACCTTGATACACAGCGCCTTGCATGCTGTCCGGTTGAACCTGCTGCTGATACTGTGAAAAACCCAAAACACATAAACGCATCTCGGTAGAGCCTGAGGACACAGATTGTTGCTCTTTGCATCCCCTCAGAACCAGGTCGTTCTGTGAGACTCTCAATACCCGTTCCACCAGTCGGCATAGATTATTGATTTTACACACTTTTTCCCCAGCCCTTGCAATTGTTATTGTGAGGTCAGGAGGAGGCTTACAGCTCCACCTTTTAGGAAAGTTGCAGTGTAAATATCTGTCACGGCTCCCATGTCCGTCCATGGAGGCCCGGGGGAGGGGGGTGGGGGAGTGGGGGAGAAGAAAAGATCTTCCCTGCCCCGTAAGCCCCGTGATTCAGTGCACCACTGAGACAGTCAGAATTTGACGACAACGGATATCCACAGGCAGACATCACCTATTTTGATGTCTGACAGCATGCCTATACACTACTGCAGGCTTTCAACAGGTGAGTAAGTGTTAAGGAACAGCACAAACACATGCACCTCACAGCCCAAACCCCACGTGCCTGTGGTTTACAACTTGCACACATTGACTTTGCTTAACTAGTCTTGGCGCAGTGCTTTCTTTCAACCCCTTGCATCCCTTATGGCAGGGTTGAGCACTATCAGCTTCACAACATGCAGATACACACCATGGGCCTTGAGCCGGTGGGAAGAACAATGCACATGACATGAGCGAATTGTCAGGAACCAGAACAATAAGCGAAGCCTACAATGTTCCATGGCCCACACATATAAAATTTGAGGCATTGCGAAGCGCCATGCACACCATCTTGAACTAGGGCAGACAAGGCCCAGGATCCCTCTAATATCTCAAATTTCCCATGTCATTCTCCAACCATCGTTCGTCCCCTGTTGTTATAACTTTCCCTTAAGCTCACTTCCCCCCTGCTGCTTTACCATTTCCTGACTCTTTCTCCTATCATCAAGTCTTGTTTCTTACTACACCGAAGTCAGATGGCTACTCGAAAAACATTATGAACTTATCTACACTGTGCAAGAACAAGCACTTGCAACTTTAGAGATGGTGGACCTGCATTTCGGCCAAGTGTGGGTCTGTGTATCCAACAGAGGGAAAAAGTACAGATGAAAGAAAGTGTAACAGCACTTCATGACAGAGGGTGTTGTGATTTCGTGCCTGTTGCATTGCCTCTGTAGCTTTTGTACCACATCAGCCTGGGTGCACCTTGCGGTTGGTTATGGCACTCAAGACCTGAAAAAGGACACTTAGCATCGGTGTGACATCTGGTCTTCCAGCATGGTCCCCAGCAGGCCAACCCATTGATCCCTGGGATGAAACTGCGGAAAACGTTGGCCTGTAGCAACGCCATCGGTGGCGCCAGTAGGAGGGATTCTGGGAACACAATGCAAACGTAAGCCATCAGTGTGCAATGAGAATGTGGGGCTACTTGATCTGTTTGGGTCGACCTGCCTTAAAACTTTCCTCTTGTGCAGATCCAATTTGGAAGCAAGAACTGTTCGAGTGACCAGGCTGAAAGTAAAGATAGTCAAAATACATCATGCCAACATTTCTGTTATTACAAAACTAGCAAATTTTGGCAATCCCTCGCCTATAATCACACCATGCATCATGCAACACCTCCATGACAACAGTGCATTGCATACATCATCTGCTCTGAGCCCCATTCCACCCCCCCCCCCAAAAAAAAGAGAGATACACACCGCACCATCACCCACCCCCACCACACACACACACACACACCACACACCACACACACACCACCACACACACCCACACACACCACACCACACACCACTGTCTCCTACAGTCACACTTGTCTGGTTTGTAAACTCCTTCTACTCCGCAAGCGCTGTGCAATGCTGAGGGATGCTGGATGCGACTTTGGAGCCATGCGCCTTCGGGGATCATGCAGCCCACACTATTGTACATCCGACCCGAAGGTCAATACATTTAACAACCACGGAAATTTGTGCAGACTGGATGTACCTTTCCGAACATCAGTAAACATACAAGTAAGGCAAGCAAAAACAACATTGCACAGCCCACACCAAACTAAAGCCCCGNATGAGAAGAGGCATGAGCACCACCCGGTTGACCCGGGTTCAGATGAAATTAGGAGACATCTGCAGCCAAGAGAGGGGCAAGAGTTAAAGGACTATACCAAAGTAAGACTTTTTTTATGGAACACCCCCCGACTCCAGAGAAAGGCGTTGCTTCTGGTACAACCCCACCAAAACACAACCAATTGAAACTAACTAAAGAAGGAGAAACATGCACTCTCAGAAATTAACAGGTAAGAAAAGAGAAAGAGAGAGAGAGAGAAAAGAAGAAGAAGAGAGAGAGAAGAGAAGAGAGAGAGAGGAGAGAGAGAGAGAGAGAGAGAGAGGAAGGAAGAGGGAGAGAGAGAGAGAGAAAAAAAAAAAAAAAAAAAAAAAAATAAAAAAAGAAGAGCCCG
Source organism: Botryococcus braunii (assembly GCA_002005505.1). NCBI lineage: Eukaryota > Viridiplantae > Chlorophyta > Trebouxiophyceae > Botryococcus > Botryococcus braunii. The sequence goes on from KV908381.1 coordinate 533,788, forward strand.
CCACCGCTGGCCACCCCCGACAACCCACCCCCCCCACCCACCCACCCACCCCCCCCCCGGCCCCCCCCGAGTAGTGCCGTGTATGCACATGTTCATTGCTCACTCTCCCACCCACCACATACAAACATTCTGAGTACTACACATCCTCAAGGACACTGTCTGTGATCGCAACTTGGCATGTTACGAGCGTGGCAGGCAGAGCAAGGACCTCAAGATTTATACAAGCATGATTGAGCTATCACCTCATGCAGGACGGCTTACTTCAGGGTGCGAAACTGAAGACATTGACATGCAAGGTGACATCGTGACGCAAAAGATGGTGCGAGAATATCCATGTAGGCGGAAATCAAGGGAACCTCATCGGTTGCTATTAACTGTCTTAGGTACTTGGAGCATAACCCCAACTTCCTAGTCCGGGTTTAAGCACAACTCTGCTTCCACCAACGGGCACTTGCCAAATTGCCCCCCTATCACGGTCTCCTTTACATACCTCATTTGTACAGTAAGTATACCTTGCATACAAGAGCTGTTGCAGAGCATCCTCTTTACCTCACCACCCTCCGCGTAGCCTCAGGCTCGCACAAAAGCATCCTCCCTTACCGCCTCTTGTGGAAGCATCTCTAATTCACACCTAACCTGATTCGTTCCAGAAACCTGCCTTCAACTGAGATGGTTCGTGAAGTCAAGCAAGGACATTCACAAATTGGAAACATGAGAGGACTCACTGTGATGGTTGTGGCTGGCCAATGTGCGATGGTGGACTAGCATTCTGAAGGCCAGTCATGAATGTTGCCAGCATTGCCATCAGTCCCGGGTTCACGCCACCCTGCCGAGGTACAGCGGCCAGCTCAACGCACACCGACAATGAGGAGATGAGGACACAGAGTTGGCACAGAAACAGCAACGAATGCAAATAATAGCAAAGAATCCAACACAAGCCAGCGTGGTAATAACTAATTTTACACCATGTCATCCTATCTTAACAACCTCCCTCCCTCTCTCCCCCCCCCCCCCTTTCCCTCCCTCCCTTTCCCTCTCACTGTTCCCACCCCCTCTCCCTCCCTCGCCCTCCCCCCCCCCCCCCCCCTCTCTCTCTCTCTCTCTCTCTCTCTCTCTCTCTCTCTCACACACACACACACACACACACACACACACACACACACACACACACACACACACACACACACACACCCCCATCCCCCACACCCCTACCTACATGCGCCCATGCAGTAAGTGCGAGGGGGGCGGTGTATGTAAGGGGAAAAGAGTGGGAGGGCAGTCTTGCATGCGTGAGTGTACTAATGCATGACAGTTAGGGTGCTCTTGCCTCCGACCACAAAAGTTACATCCCTGCCTGAATCTATCACTGCCTTTGCCTCTCAGACAATGCCTGTGCCACTTCTGCCCTCCTATACAATCCCCTCCCCTCCTGCCCTCTCATCTCCTACACCTGCACTGCCTCCTCTCCCAAATCCCGCCCGCTCAAAGCGTAACTTTCCTTTTATCCCTCCCTCTCTTTCCCGCTTTATGCCCACAGAGGTCATGAAAGCTTGGAAGCCCCACTCCCTATTGTGTTTCAAGAAGCATCTGCTGCGCAAATCATTATAGCAGTCGCTTTTAACAGCAAGAGCCAGGTCACCATGGGAAGGGATGGCAGCATGTACAGTGCACACCTGCAAACCTGGAGGAACCGGCGCAGCGGATGGGGAAGGTGGATGGCAGTACAATGGAGCAGGGGAGCTGTTCAAAGGACGAATCGGTGGCCATCGGGGTGTAGGTCTAAGTATAGGCCCGCTACCAAGCTGCTGGAGGCCATGAAACCCCTGCTGACCTTGATACACAGCGCCTTGCATGCTGTCCGGTTGAACCTGCTGCTGATACTGTGAAAAACCCAAAACACATAAACGCATCTCGGTAGAGCCTGAGGGACACAGATTGTTGCTCTTTGCATCCCCTCAGAACCAGGTCGTTCTGTGAGACTCTCAATACCCGTTCCACCAGGTCGGCATAGATTATTGATTTTACACACTTTTTCCCCAGCCCTTGCAATTGTTATTGTGAGGTCAGGAGGAGGCTTACAGCTCCACCTTTTAGGAAAGTTGCAGTGTAAATATCTGTCACGGCTCCCATGTCCGTCCATGGAGGCCCGGGGGAGGGGGGTGGGGGAGTGGGGGAGAAGAAAAGATCTTCCCGTGCCCCGTAAGCCCCGTGATTCAGTGCACCACTGAGACAGTCAGAATTTGACGACAACGGATATCCACAGGCAGACATCACCTATTTTGATGTCTGACAGCATGCCTATACACTACTGCAGGCTTTCAACAGGTGAGTAAGTGTTAAGGAACAGCACAAACACATGCACCTCACAAGCCAAAACCCCACGTGCCTGTGGTTTACAACGTTGCACACATTGACTTTGCTTAACTAGTCTTGGCGCAGTGCTTTCTTTCAACCCCTTGCATCCCTTATGGGCAGGGTTTGAGCACTATCAGCTTCACAACATGCAGATACACACCATGGGCCTTGAGCCGGTGGGAAGAACAATGCACATGACATGAGCGAATTGTCAGGAACCAGAACAATAAGCGAAGCCTACAATGTTCCATGGCCCACACATATAAAATTTGAGGCATTGCGAAGCGCCATGCACACCATCTTGAACTAGGGCAGACAAGGCCCAGGATCCCTCTAATATCTCAAATTTCCCATGTCATTCTCCAACCATCGTTCGTCCCCTGTTGTTATAACTTTCCCTTAAGCTCACTTCCCCCCTGCTGCTTTACCATTTCCTGACTCTTTCTCCTAATCATCAAGTCTTGTTTCTTACTACACC
>KV908381.1:539120-586620 GCA_002005505.1 Botryococcus braunii
CCATCACTACTATGTTTTACCTGCAAAAATGCACCCTATCGGAGGTCACCTCTCCAGATTAAAGGCCCCCACATTTACAAAGGCCCTTAAATGGTCAAGCAAACTGCGAATCACAACATCCATGCCACTTAAGTTGATTTGACAACCCCGACCACCTGAGGCACAACAGCCACCAGGACCTTCGAAATTGTGCTCTGGCATTCTCAGACCAAGATATATTTAGAGTGCTCCAGCATGGAGAGACTTCCAAGCAGGGTAATGGCCTTAGGCAGAGAGCACACCAGTGCAGGGTCCAGATCCTGCGAATCGCCATCTTTCCCCTGCTTTAACAGATGTGGGACTACCACTGCCGGGGGTGGTTTCTGCACCCCAAGAATGAACCAAGATTCCATTAACACCACAATTCATCAACTGCCAGTCGCAGAGCACTTTTGCAGCTCTCTCTAACAAAGGCATGATATGCCAGACTCTGTCAAGTGCCCCTTTGAAGGAATCCACGTTTGTCTCAATGAAAGCCCTTGGGGTTTGGATAGAAACTCTGCATATGATTCTTCCCACTTGATCCCAAGATCACTGGTAAGCCAGGGCTTTAATGCTGATATTCAGAGTTGTCACCATCTAATCTCACTTGCGTACAGTACAAAGACACACCACACGTCCTATGAAACAAACAAATCCAATACGAATTGCATGATCCGGTTGATCAGCCAGAGTAGCAAAAGCCGGCATTCCACATTGATAATAGCTGCCATGCAAACAAATCGTCAAAAATCTTGCTTTGAATGGTGCGAAAGCACAGGGTGACTTTACGACAGTCTTCAGAAGAAAAGGCCAAGATCAAAACAAACCCTGGCCAGCCAGAATATAGTTGCCAGTCAGGTCTGCGTCATGACAATCACCTGTTCATTCTTTGCAGCTGCACCAGGATCAACTTCGTCCTCATCCTGACACAACAAACTCCATGTGATTCAACTGAGAGCGCACAATGTCCTGTCATGAAGGTCAGACGGCATCTCTCATGTGCCCATACACAGATTTATATCCATGCATGTGTTCATAACAGCAGACTCCCTTAACACACAACAGACTTCAAGAGGTGCCCAAGCAAGGGACGTGCCCTCAACAGGTAAGTTAATGTGCAAAGAACAAGTCCTTGATGGACAATATAACAATTGAAAGCTGTTTGTGAGGAAGAAGTTCTTAATCAACACCATTCAGGCAAACACACCATATAATGTGCAACCGAGACCACAAACTTATGTGTTTGTCCTTACCAGTTGCATGGCTCGTCGCTTGGGTCGTCTGTCCTCCTCTTCAACGTATTTTGCTCCTTCCACGTACTCATTACTGAAGACCCGAAATTTTGCTTGAAATTGGTGAGGATCCCTTTTCCCAGCAACACTGTGTTAGATACCCTCCAGCAAGTTTCTTTATAAAGGTCCAATCAGGGATCTCCATTAGGCTTACCGCACAATTGTGCTACGGCTCCAGCTTGTTGAGAGGACCACTCTCCCTTCAGAATTATTAGGGTTGCTTGGTTCGATTCCTTCCTTTCCATCCTCTTGGAACAGATCCGTCTGTGTGTCAAATGCAAATGGAGACTCTCCAACTACGGCAGATGAACGCTTTGCAGGTAAAATGGTCTTGTTAGGTTGGTCGACTTCCTCCACCACGTTAGGAGATTCTACTCCTCCTATTGGAGACTCTTCTGTCAGGTGGCTAAGTTCCTGTTGAGCTACCACGGAGTGAACTTCCTTGTCAATTGTTGTAGAAGTCAAACAAGCGTCTGAGGGCTGCAGTTCGTTGGCATCCTCGGGACTAGACTCGGGTCCGTCCCCATTCACTAATGTACTTTCTGCTGGCAAAACTTTGACGGTACAGTCAACATCCTTCGGTTGTTCAACAAGGATATTCAAATCCTGCATACCACAAAACCTGAAATTGTCGTACGGGCCCATCAAGAACAGGGACGAGCCCCTGGCCGCCCGCAAGGTTAATAGAGTGCAACAGCGGCTGGTGGACCCCAAGACTGTAAAGGCAGCTCAAGAATGTCACCTTTCGTTCTTGACCGAAGAACATCTGGTCATCTGCAGTCTCGAAAAATGATTCTGAACCCATCCCACAAGCAACATCCCTCACAACGCCAGAACTAGGCGAGATTGGGTGAATTGCCCCCTCTGAGAATTCCTCTGTGAGCATAACTTTCCAGATAGTATTTCAAGCTCACTTCCCCCAGGTGCTTCCTGGGGAAGCGCTCGGGAGAAGGAGCAGGACAAGCGTGACATAAACCCTTTGCTCTATCAAAACTTAAACACATCCAGCTCCGAGCTCATGCCTTGGACCTGTCATTGCCTTTACAAAAGAGCTAAGAAAATGGTGCGTAGCATCCGTGGATAAACATCGAAGGATCAAGAGGGCGCGGAAGGGAGCGCGATCTCGCAGGTGTTGGGGTGTACAGTACAGGACACGCGAACAGTTATTAAATTTGCAATTCCGAAAGGCGGATGTAGAAGGATAGCCCGCCACGTCGTTAATGATTGCCCCCAAACTGGTTTGTCGGTACTCGGTGGTCGCCAAGGCCAAATCTTGGGGATCCATAGTTGGGGAGCCTATCTAATCACACATCTCGCACCTAGTTAATGTAAAATTTGACGTTGTCGGTCACAAATTTATTGACGTGGCAGCACCAGATCGGAAATCTCCGATGCAGAATGTACATTGATAGTTTGTGCCACGAGAAGCGGAAGGACAAGCCTGCCGAGTTGGAAGGCTGACTGCGGCAGGTACGGTGACCGGTACTAGTACTACCTCGGTATTCCGGTCGCAGGTACCCAAAAATTTCCTAGTGACAGACTAACCAAAATGCCTAGGGGTAGCCGATTGTCCCGCCTAGGAGATGTGTTGGACGAGAAGGAGAGGAAATGTGATGGAGTCTGTACAAATTTACAACCGCGTCTATATGTCACTGTACGACAGCCCGTGCGGGACGGGCATCCGAAGTGCTCCAATGAAGGTTCAGCCCTCACGTTGCTATTACTAAACATAGGTGCCTACCCAAGGGGCGCGGCTGAACCTGCCCCCAAATCCCGGCAGGTGGCAGGCGCAATCCAGGGCGGAACAGGGTGGCAGGCGAAATCAAGTCGGGATACGCACCCTCTTGACACCCATGACAAGAAGTCTTGTCACAGCGTTACTCACGCAAGTCTGGCCTGCAAAAACCCTGTTTGCGCTTACAGCCCACAAGCTTCAATATCAAGGTCCTACATGAGCAAGGCAAAACGTGGGTGGAAGCTAGGCCGACGAGATACAGCCCCTAAACATGACCAACGCTTGGTTTTACACACACCAGTTGCACCAACAACTGGAAGTTCACCATATTTATCATTTTTGGGCCCCGCAACTCGGCGTAGGGCCCAACATCATCCCTTGAGGGTGCGTCCTTTAGCGTAATGGCATCATCAAAACAGAAATTGTAGAATTTAGAATTGATATAAAAATCCCTGTGACTCACACTCTTTGAGTAAGTGAACTGTGCCCAAGTGAAAGCTTGTAGAAGTGGACGAAACACGACCAAGCAAACGGGACAGGAGCTTGATAAGGGCACTCAAGACTGACTGATCCCCTGGACACTTCCTATATATACTAACTAAGGAGACTACTCATTTATTAGCCTCCTGACAGGTTTGCAACTCCAGATCTTAAGAGAGTACGGGCACGATCAAGTTTGCATGCCATCAGTACTATGCACTGGAATTTCAATGTACCTCATGATTCAACATGGTCGTCGATGAATAGTACGAATCTCGGTCGATGCTAATCTCAAATCTAAGTGACTCGAAACTTGAATTCACCACCGAGATAAACCTCGAATCAAACACCAAGGACCGCAGGACTTAAAGTCTCATGATCGATGAGATCCGGTATAAGTATACCTTACTAGAAAACAACCAGAAAACAGCCCGAAATTGTACCAGGGCCTCTATAAATCACTATGAGTGTCAATTTACCTTAAAGTACCATACAGTACAAATATACCCAAGTGAACTAATATTGTACCTTAATGTTCATGAGCATTCTTAATATTATAAACCCTCGAAATGAATTGATGTGGCTCACAAACATGCTAATATGAAATGACCCAACATGTCTAAGAAATACCTAAGGTATACATGTTAGTGTCCATTTTTCTAACACCTCCCCTCATGTGTAGGGAGAAACATCTCTTAAAATATTGTTTGAAAATGGGTCACAAATTATTTTATACCTGCCATTGCTCTAAGCTTGGCAAAAATGACCTTGGAAAGCACCTTAGTGAAGAAATCTGCAACAACATATGACCAAGTGCCTAATGCCTTCAATGAATTCATTTCATCTTGCATTGCACTAACCCACTTGTCACTCTCAGGTGAATTTATTGCATCAATATATTTTGCTGGCTCAATAATTGTTGTGTTAATTAATTTTATGCCTTTCCCTCAGAGGAGTAATAATGGCAAGTCTCCGTATGAAGACAATACCAATTAGGAAAGAGAGGCAGAACCCTGAGTTCTGCCAGGCAATACATGCATTTGAACGAAGACTATCATAACGCAAGTTACAGACACGTTTGTAGAAAGGAGGCATATGGGGCAAGCACGGATAGGGAAGGCACTTGGTTGGAACTATAGTGGCACTCCGGGTGTCTATCAATCAGTTGCTAACCAGTCCTTGACTTGTATATGTCCGTGCCTACTTAACAACGCACAAGTAGGAGGACATCGTCTAACACCCTCCGTGCCGCCACCATGCAGGTGACTTAATCCTTATTGTATTCCTGGATTTAGCACTCAGATGAACATTGTTAGAACATGTTAGACATATAGAGTTGAGTTTAGCTCATCGGACAAAGTAATGAACACGACCTGGGTGAGAGCAGGTTAGGCGTGTTTGAACTGCGTCACCTTGTTAGGAGAGATGAGAGATATTGTAACACTTGGTTGGAACTATAGTGGCACTCCGGGTGTCTATCAATCAGTTGCTAACCAGTCCTTGACTTGTATATGTCCGTGCCTACTTAACAACGCACAAGTAGGAGGACATCGTCTAACACCCTCCGTGCCGCCACCATGCAGGATACGCCAAGCCCAGAATATTTCAGGTTATGGGCCCACGGGCTCGGATGCTGAGAGTGGGTGGCGCCTAAATCGGAGCTCACTAGACTGTGAATGGCGAAGAAGCGGACAAAGCAAACAGCCAGGAAGACCACCAACCTCAACGTTCCAGCGCGCTTGAGATCAGGACCTCCGTCATACAACGAACTAATCAGAGAAGGAGGACAACGTGGAGACCGCAATCCTGACGAGAGAGCCTTTATCGTCAAAGACTACATCTTTCACCTTCACGTTGGCTGTCCGTTAGCTCAACCCACCTGGTTCAGAAGTAAGATCTTGCTGCTACCTTGCGAGTACTGGAGTTATAAGACAACTGGGGAATTATGACTTCCAAGAAGAAAGGATCATCAGCTAGTGGAGCATCAACGTCAAGCAGTGAACCAGCCTCATCCACACCCATCAGAGAACCGTGTACTCCCAGCACCTCAAGAGGCAGCGGAGATGAGCTGCCCAAGATTATCCCAACAAATGTCAAGGTACACATAAAACTGAAGGAACGGGGGACAAATATTATTGTTTGGAAGAATGCATTTTTGGCAGCAAATGAGTCAAAAGGGTCTTTGCCTGCCATCCTGGAGGCTATGCCTGGTACAGCACATGACGCAGCCGCAATGTTACTGATTTATGAGTCAGTCCCAGAGGAATGGCTGGGACCTCTGTCTAATCTGCCCTCTGCTTATGATGCATATGAGTTCATCTGCAGAAAGTTTATTGGTGGATATAATATCGAGGCCAATGCAGATTGGCTCCAAGAAATGAGCCAGGGAATGAAACATGACGAGACGATTTCGCAATATGTCAACAGAATGATCAACCTGAAGGCATGCCTTGACAGGAACAACCATGCTCTACTGGATGCACACGTTGCAACCCAGATTGTGCAGGGCTTGCCTGATGCAGCTAAAGAGCCAGGAATGATCACAACTGCTGCAGCACAACCCCTGGAGAAGCTGGCTGGACTTCTGCGCAACACAGCAGCTGCAGTGGGTGTTGATGAATATGCTCCTCGCCAACCAAGGGTTTTGGCTCTTGGACAAGGCTCCAGTGGAGCCAATACCCCACCAGCTGCCAGTGCAGTCCATCAGCAGGCCCAACCAACTGTCTCTGAGGCCAAGTCCGAGACTAAGGGCATCTGCAACTACTGCAATAAGAAGGGGCATTACTGGAGGGACTGTCGAAAGAGGAAGCGGGACGAGGAGACCCAACGGAACGTAGTGGCAGCGGTCCAACAATTGCAGGGAATGTGGCCACAGGGACCTCCACATATGGGTGGCCCACACCCTCCTGCAGCCCAGCTGGCGCACCCTGGACTGGATGCCTTTCCGGCATGGTTCCAACCCCCAGCTCCCCCACCTCCACCACCTGGAGGTATGCCATACATAATTTCCCTCAACATCCTGAAGACTCCTGTCAGAAATTCGTCTCTGCAATCCTGGCTGGTGGACAGTGGAGCATCTGTACATCTGGTGAATGATGTGACCCTACTACATAATCCAACTGTGCATGCCAAACCCATCCCATTACATCTGGCCACTTCAGATGCCACTGGAGGAATTGTAGCATCAGGCTCTGTCTGCATCCTCAGTCGAGTGGGAGTTCCCCTGTGGATACATCATGTTCAGTGTGTTCCTTCTGCAACCTCAAACATACTGTCAGTATCTGCAGCATTGCGGGATGGGGCAGTCTTTCGCACAGATGATGTTGGAGCGTTCACTGAAGTCTGTGGTCCAAACAGCTGGAGGTCTCGGATCAGTGCAGAGAAAGGGCTATTTTATATTCATCAAGTTGTAGCTCTGAGTCCCAGTGTTAACCACAGAAGAATTTCAGCTGCTGTGAAGTCCAAAACCCCCACCCAAAACTCACACAACTGTGCCAGACGATACCTCTGGCATAGCAGAATGGGACATCCAGGTGAAACATGGATGCAGCGCCTAACCAATGAGGACCTGGTCTCGGGACTTGATACATCCCTATGTCCCTGCTCCAATTGTCCAGTCTACTGTGAAGCATGTATTGAGGGAAAGACGTCTCGGCCTCCATTTGGAATAAGCAGTAGACCAGCTGTTGAACCACTTGACAGAGTACATATTGACACTGTGGGCCCCATTTTTCCTGCTGCAGTAACTGGTGAACGTTACTGGGTGACTGCTTTGGATGAGTCATCTCAGTTAAAGGCGGTCCTGCCTGTGAAGTCCAAAGATGCCATCAGTGCTGCTGTGAGGGACCTCATTCTATACTGGCAGACCCAGAAGAAAACCAAAGTGAAGTGTGTCCGGTGTGACCGTGGAACTGAATTTCTGAATGCCACGTTCAAAGAATTTTGTGCATCCCAGGGGACTAAATTGGAGACCTCAGCTCCTTACACCCCGCAACAGAATGGAGCGGCTGAAAGAGCCAATCGCACCCTCAAGGAACGTACCAGGACTCTTCTGGCTTTTGCAGCTGCCAGTCCAACGTTGTGGAAGGAGGCCCTGGAAACTGCATGCACCCTACTGAACATGGGTCCCAGTACCGGGAGGGACCGCACGCCATCAGAATTATTTTTTGGCTACAAACCAAATGTAACCCCACTGCGTACCTGGGGTTGCTTGGCCTTTGTGCACATTCCTGATGTCCAGCGCTCTGTGTTTTCCCCTAAAACTGTGCCAGGGATGCTTACTGGTTACTCAGCCTCCTCCAAAGCCTATCGGATCTATGTGGGAGGGGGTATCTGGAAGGAGAGCAGAGATGTGGTTTTCGTGGAGCACCTCAGGGGAGCCTCTCGGGTTGGCATGAGCGTTTCCTCAACACAGTCTACAGAGTTTCTGTGTCCTGAGCCCTCTGCAAGTGACACTCCCCCAGTCTTTCCCGGCACCTCCCCTGGCACAACCAACATCAGCCTTGAGACAGATCTTGATGACCCACACAGTGAGCCTGAGTACCTGCCAGCCTCCAGCAACCTCCCCACACAGCCTGTCACAGGACCCCCCAGTGAGGCTGAGCCCGAGCCTGAATCCAGAAGACTGTGTGACCCAGTGGAGATGGATCAAACCCTGGAGGCAGTACAGGACTTAGCCAGAGGAGTGAGACAGGACTCCCACCTTCGACCGCAGATGGAGCGAGCCCAGGAGGTCCTCAGACCAACTAGGTCTGATTGCCGCAACCACCAATTGGATGGCCTGACCCGGGCTCAACGACACGAACAACGCACTGCCGCCAAAGACCTCCTGCTGCCACAGGAGAAGGGAGAGAGCAGAGAGCGAGAGGGGTTGACTGAATGTGACTCTCTGTCACAGGGACCAGGGGAAGTGCAGCTAGAGGGTGATTCACATGAGGGGCATGAATTGCATGTGAGTGCAGTGAGGGGGGCAGCTACATGCAAAGCTGCAAATGGTCCCGGGGAGCTGAGCAGTATGGGTGGGTCTTGTTCAGTGACTGAGAGAAATGTAAGAGATGTGACCATGCAGAGTTCTTCTGGCAACCCGTCCAGTCAGAGCACTCCTGGACGGGACTGTGGTGGCAGCCACCGGTCAGAGGAAGCATCATATGCTTTCTCTGCACCAGCCAAACATGATTGTGAGCGGGAGACAGGATCTGCATCCTTGACTCCATGTAAGGGACGAGAGGAGGAGGTGAATCAGGAGCACAGACATTGTGGAGACAGACCAAATTACAAGTGCTCACTGAGAGGTACCTGTGCCTGGGAGAGTGATGTCAGAGATGTGACGTCACTCCCAACAGTGACATGCAGTCGGTCTGAGAGGCATGTGGATCACATAAATCAGGGGAAGTATGCAGACACTCTGCCATATCCCGATGTTGCTTGTGAGAGACCTGAAGAGTCTGAACTCTTGCAGGCATGTCAGAGTGTGTCTGAGGAGGTGAATCGGAAGTCTGGACAATGTGAAGGGATTCCAAATTACAAAGACTGTCCGAGAGGTACCTGTGCATGGGAGGAAGATGTGAGGGATGAGCAGAGTAACTTGTGCAAAGCCAAGTGTGAGTCCAAGCGAGAGCGTGCTATGAAAGAGCATTCTACTTCTACTGGAGAGCCTGTGATGTGTAACTCAGCGAGTGTCAGTGGAAGAGTAGTGGGTTCTGGACAAAGTGAGAGAAAATCAGGCAATTCAGAGGAAAAGCACACAGGTGTCAGATTTGGGAAAATTCACGTTCCCTCTAATTTGAGAGAAGCACAGATGTCTCCCCAGTGGGAATACTGGAAGGCAGCTATGCAGGAAGAGCAAAATTCTCTAGATACTCATGAGGTCATGGAGTATGTTCCGAGACCTCGTGGACATAAGGTTATTCCAGTTCACTGGATATTTTCAGTGAAAATGGATGCACATGGCAATGTTGTGAGATTCAAGGCCAGATTAGTGGCACAGGGATGCAGACAAATCCCTGGAGTGGATGTGATGGAGGTCTTTGCTCCTACTAGTAGCTATGGAGCTAGAAGAGCTCTGCTTGCTGTTGCTGCAAGAGAGGGCTGTGAAATTCATCAGGTGGACGTTAAGACCGCCTTTCTGAATGGTGAGCTCGAGGAGGAAGTATATGTAACGCAACCTCCTGGCTTTGAGAATGGTGATAAGAATATTGTGTGCCGATTGAGAAAGGCGTTGTATGGCCTGAAGCAGGCTCCACGTGCCTGGCACAAAACCCTGAATGACAAACTTGAAGTCATGGGGTATGAGGTGTGCAAGAGTGATGCGGGAGTGTATGTGAGATGCTCTACTGATGGAGGAAAGTCCTATGTGCTGATCTATGTTGATGATCTTCTGATAGTTTCCAAGGGCATGTCAGAAATCGAGAGAGTGAAGGGACTTCTCAAGAAAGAATTCACCATCCATGATCTTGGGGAAGTGAAGGATTTCTTGGGATGTCAAGTGATGAGAGATAGAGATAAAGGGCTGATCACCCTGAGTTGCATCCCTAAAATCGATGCACTTGTAGAGAAATTTGGCTTGGATCTTGAGTCAGTGGGACCTGATACTCCCATGACAAAAGATTTCGTAATGTCCCAAAGGCCTGCACCGAGAGATGGGAGCGACAGCATTGGTGCTGGCAGTCCACTACCTCCAGGTCACCGTTACTGTGAGTTAGTAGGGTCTCTTCTGTATATAGCCAACACCACACGTCCCGATATAGCTCAGGCAGTAGGTGTATTGTCTCGTTATCGCATATCTCCCACCACAGCACATTGGAATGAAGCCATCCGTGTGTTGAAGTATCTGAAAGGAACCCGAGATTTGGTTCTAACTCTCGGAGGGGGGGAGATAGAGCTAGAAGGCTATGTGGATGCCGACTATGGAGGTGATCAGGATCATCGCTTCTCTACCACTGGCTTTGTCCTCACTGTGTTTGGAGGAGCAGTAGTGTGGGGAAGTAAAAAGCAATCTGCTGTTGCCACTTCAACAGTGGAGGCTGAATTCATGGCAGCAAGTGCTGTTGTGAAGGAAGCAAATTGGCTGAGAGGTTTCCTGGAGGAAATTGGAGTGTTACCGTGGATAGTGAAGATTCATTGTGACAACCAAGGGTGTATAAACCACCTGAGGAATCCGGTGTACTCCAAACACACAAAGCATATTGCAATTAGCTGTCATTTCGCACGTGAAGCTATTGCAAAGGGGCAGGTTGAATTCAAGTACATTCAATCTGCTAGAAATGTGGCTGACATTTTTACCAAACCACTAGTTAGACAAGTGTTTCTGGGACATCGTAACTCACTGGGACTGGCCAAGTTTCTGTGAGGTAAAGGCAAGGGGAAGTGTTGTGTTAATTAATTTTATGCCTTTCCCTCAGAGGAGTAATAATGGCAAGTCTCCGTATGAAGACAATACCAATTAGGAAAGAGAGGCAGAACCCTGAGTTCTGCCAGGCAATACATGCATTTGAACGAAGACTATCATAACGCAAGTTACAGACACGTTTGTAGAAAGGAGGCATATGGGGCAAGCACGGATAGGGAAGGCACTTGGTTGGAACTATAGTGGCACTCCGGGTGTCTATCAATCAGTTGCTAACCAGTCCTTGACTTGTATATGTCCGTGCCTACTTAACAACGCACAAGTAGGAGGACATCGTCTAACACCCTCCGTGCCGCCACCATGCAGGTGACTTAATCCTTATTGTATTCCTGGATTTAGCACTCAGATGAACATTGTTAGAACATGTTAGACATATAGAGTTGAGTTTAGCTCATCGGACAAAGTAATGAACACGACCTGGGTGAGAGCAGGTTAGGCGTGTTTGAACTGCGTCACCTTGTTAGGAGAGATGAGAGATATTGTAACACTTGGTTGGAACTATAGTGGCACTCCGGGTGTCTATCAATCAGTTGCTAACCAGTCCTTGACTTGTATATGTCCGTGCCTACTTAACAACGCACAAGTAGGAGGACATCGTCTAACACCCTCCGTGCCGCCACCATGCAGGATACGCCAAGCCCAGAATATTTCAATAATCAGTGTGTCCTTTTGAACTTGCACATAACCACTGAAAATTTCAACTGAATTTGCTTCATTTTGGAGTACTGTATTCCTAACTCAGTCAGGATATCTACCCCCAAAGAGACCAGCAGGTGAGTGTGAGACACCAGCACCTATAAAAATAAACTCAACAGGCTCAAGTTGGAAATCAGGAGCCTCATTAACTATACCTTGTTGGAGGACCACTTGTGGAACATCCTGAACGGGACGTGGGTCCGAGCCATGGGATTCAGGATCTGCAGTGCCCTGATTTTCCCCAAGGTTAGCATTATCTTGACTTATGAACTTAGCCCTTTCAAGGTTTAGTTGATCAAACCTTATGACACTTGGATCAATGCCCAAAGGGGCCAAAGAAACAGGGGACAAGTCTTCAGAAATTTCATGCACATCTTCTCCAATGATTGCAGTTTCAGAATCTACAGGAAAATCCTCTTCCTCATTCACCACATCAAGGAGATCAGGCATTTCATCATCATCAGACAAGGCCTCCTCAAACTTGACAAATTGTCTTGCACACACTGTGACTTTGGAATCTATGAGAACACGATAATTCTTGCTGTGCCCATCATAGCCCAAGAAAATACCCTCCTTACTGACAGGGCTAAATTTACCATCCCTTTTGGACTTTTCAATCATGACATGACACTTGCTCCCAAAAACACGTAAGTGACTGACATCAGGAACAGTGCCAAACCACATCTCAGATGGGGTCTTATCATGATTTGAAACTGCAGACAAATTCCTAACATAGTTTGCAGTTAAGAGAGAGTCACCCCAATATTCTGGAGGTAGGCTCGAGGCAGTCAGCATGGCTCTTGCTTTCTCCTGCAGAGTCCTGTTCAGCCTCTCAATTTTCCCATTTTGTTGATGGGCATATGGTGCAGTCTTTTGATGGACTGCACCATTCTTCCTGCAGAACTTTTCTAAACCAGAAAACTCAGTACCATTGTCGGTCCTGATAAACTTAACCTTGCACTCGTGCTGGGTCTGCCACTCAGTCAATAAATTAACTGCCTCTCTTGATGCATCTGACTTTGACTTGAGTAGAATGGTTGCTGACATCTCAGAAAATTCATCTAAGACATTAAGTGCATATTTCTCATCATCATAAGTTTCTGGTGAAACTGGACCCATAAGGTCCATATGCACAACCTCTAGTTTACTAGTGCAAGCAGTGCCTGTTGGTTTAAAAGGTTGCACAGTTTGTTTCCCATGCAAGCAGGCACTGCAGACACCTTTTGTACCAATAGAACTTGAGAAATCAGAAGAGGGGAGTTTCATTCCCTTGACCATTTTTCCCTTCATCATTCTTACCATATAGGCTGGAGACAAGTGCCCCAGCCTCTGAGCCACAGGTCTGCATCCCTGTGAAGCACCTGAACATTGCATGCCTCCACAAACTTAGTTTCAGGATGAAAAGAAACATGCTTGTCTGGTAGAGCTAAGTCCACCAGCCACTGATAAGGGAAAGCATGCTCAGCATTTCCAAAATGGTACCCATTAGAATCTGTAAGGTAACACTCGATACCCACAATATTGACATTGATACCATCTAAATAAGCTTTGCCCACTGATAGAAGATACTTCTTGCTAGAGGGAACATGCTTGACATTGTGCAGGAACAAGGAACTGCCAGACTCGAGGAACACTTGCATGGAACCTTCTCTTATAATTTCCTCTGACTTGCCATTTGCCACAATCAGACGTTGTGGCACATCAAACTTGACATAATTTATCATGTTGTCACTTGAAGGAGAAATGTGATCAGTTGACCCTGAATCTATAAGCCAAGCAGGTAGAGAAGGTTGGGAAATTACTGTATCCCTTTGTACACAATTAGTTTGTGCCCTCCTCTCCTGTGCTGCAAGCTTAGGACACGTTGACTTGGTGTGTCCTGGATTCCTGCAGTACTGGCAAATTAGTACAGGCCTTCCCTGCTGTTGAAACGCAGGTTGCCCTGTCCCTGAATTTTCACGGTTAGTATTTTTAGGCACTTCTGCCTGGTGAGCACCTGGACCAGCCCCACCTGAACCACCTTGCCTGCCTGCAGGCTGACCACCCCCACCTAGATTCCTATAAGGTTTGGGGTTTGAGGTGTTTGGAGGATTATATGGCTTCTTTGCTTGAAGGTCCATATATGTTAACTCAAGAACATGCTGGAGTTGGTTGTAGCGCGCGGCAGGCAGACTCCGCCAGGGTTAGCCCCGTCGGATGCCAAGCGGTACATTAGGCCAGGCGTAGCCTCTTTAGGCTTCGCGCTAGCACATACGGTGTGGCGCTCGGGCCACACTGGCACTTTCATCGGTGCAAACAATTCGGATAACTTTACATTTGGTGCCCCATATCGGTCACTTCTGCTTTGATTGGCTTGACAAAATTTTTTTTTAAGCATCTTTGCTTTTCGGTTTGGGGTTGCGCTCCTTTGTTTGGGTTTAATGGCTCTCGTTTTGCCGCCGATCCCGACCGACCTCGTCCCTTTGGTGGGCAAACCTCCTCGATACACGCTAAGGAGGCTCCCATACCCTGGAAATACTAGACCTTATTATTCATATCTGAAAGAGTTGGATATTGAGGTGCCAGATATTCCAGAGGGTGTTGACCCGGTCGACTCGACTTCGGGTTATGACTGGAAGGGCTTGCTTTCCAAGGTTTTTGACTTTGAGACTGCTGAGGAAGCTCTTGAGTGGGCAAGGCTCGGCATTGTTGAAGTCATCAACGATTTGAAAGAGGCTCGGGCACTTATGACGGAGTGTGCCGATTCAGTTCGGCACCCGTCCTCTGAGGGCGACGATGGCCTAGGCCTTGCACAATGTTCCAAAGATTTAGTGGAAGCTTCCACTATTTGGGCAAAAGTTGTGTGGAGGTATTGGCTTTGGTGCGCTGCGGCGCGCGCTTTTTATGCTCGGATCCCGAGTCATGTCCTACACGACAGAAGGGTGACCAGCATAGAGTCGTCCGTCCAGGCTCTTAACACTGATATTGGGTCTTTGGGAACCCAAGTTGGCAGCCTGGACGGCAAGATGGACGCGATTATGCGTTTGCTGCAAGGATCGGGGGGGGGACAAGGTGCGTCTCCCTCGCCTATGCCTTTCGTTGCTCCTAAAACGAGGCCTCCAGCGCCTATTTTTAATGGAAGCAAGGATGGGACTAAGATAACAACTTGGTTCGAGCAGTTTGCGGCATACGCGGCGTTGTTGCAGCTCACTCCTGACACGCTTGTGGATCACGCATCCTTGTGTCTTTCTGGGAAAGCAGCTGAACAATGGGCTTTGATTAAAAAGTCTTTGGCTTTGCATGGCAAGGATGTGAAAGACTTTGATTTGTTCAAAGCTGAATTGTTGGCCAACTTTGTCGATATGTCAGTGGAAGACACCGTGCGATATCGTTTGGCGCAACTTAAACAATCTGGAACAGTGGCTCAATACTATACTGCCTTTAGGGCAATAACAGTTGAGGCAGTCACATATCCAGTAACTGGGCCTGAAGCTTGTGCAGCTTTTCGGGCTGGCCTAAAACCCGCTCTACTTGAACTCATTATGAAGGATGCCTCGGTAAGGCGTGAGATGAGCAATGTGGAGGCGGTGGTGAAAGCTGCCAAAGAGGCTGAATCTTTGTTGGCTATGCTTTCAGGTGTCTCCAAGGGAAAGGAGAAGGTCTATGGGGACCGCGAGGAGGGAGAAGTACCTCGGGAACGTGGGACCAAGCGTCCCGCCCATAACCATCCCAAGGGAGCCACACGCCACTTGGGCAAACTTCAGAAGAAGTACGGCCTAAGCCAGGACAGGCGAGAGGCGGCTGGGAAGCTGGCCGCTGGCGTCTGTTTCGAATGCAACAAGCCCGGCCATTTTGCATTCGAATGCCCTCTCAAGAAGGGGTCTTCTGGCAAGAAGACAAGCCCCGGCGCGGGACCTTCTAATGCTTGAAGGTGTGGGCCTTCGCTTGGCGATGTAGGCCCTGCATGTTTGACGTCTATTCATGCATTTGCTTGTCAAGAAGCCGTGTCACAGCTTGTGATGGTGTTTCCTGCCGAGGTGCAGGGGAGCAAGGCCACGGCAATGCTGGACTCTGGAGCTTCTTGCAATGTGGTCAGTGCAGACTTTGCTAAAGCCCTTCACTTGGAGATTGTGCCGCCGAAGGGGGATTCTTTAAGCATTAAGTTGGCTGACGGGAGAACTGTAAACCATATCGGATGTGCTGTCTTAGACATTGTCATCCAGGGGGTACAGTTTGCTAAGGTGTCGTGTCTTGTGCTAGACTTTGCCATGGATTGGAATGTGCTGTTGGGGACTCCCTGGTTAAAGACATTCCGTGCAAATCTCATGTTTGAAGAGGACACCGTTAGGGGGTATACAAGAAAGAACAAGCCGTTCGTTTTGCGTTGCCCGCCTAAGGAGGAGAGGCCTTTGAAGGGTTCAGAAGTGGAGGATGTGCCTAGATTGGTTTTGTCTGCGGTGCAGGCTAGAAGGTTAAGCAGAAAAGGCTGTCAGTCCTTTCTGGCAATTGTAACCGATCTGTCTACCGATCCGAATGTCTCCATTCCTTCTCCTAACTCTCCTGTTGTTGACATACTCAGTGAATTCCAAGATGTTTTCCCTGAAGATGTCCCGCACCTTCCGCCTGAGAGGCAAGGGGTTAGACACACTATACCCTTGAGCGATCCACATGCTCGTCCACCGTCTCGTCCGTTGTACCGGCTTTCACGCTTAGAGTATGATGAGGCGTTACGCCAGACAAAGCTATTGTTGGACAAAGGGTATATCCAGCCGTCTACATCACCCTATGGTGCGCCCATTCTTTTTGTGCAAAAGAAGGATGGAAGCCTCCGGATGGTCATTGATTACCGAGCTTTGAATCGACAGACGGTCAAGAACAGGTATCCGATGCCTCGTATCGATGATACTCTTGATCAACTGCAGGGTTCTACAGTGTTCTCTAGTCTTGACCTCACGTCTGGCTATCACCAGATCCGGATCACAGATGAGGATATGCCAAAGACAGCTTTCAGAACACCCGCGGGGTTGTTCGAGTGGCGGGTTTTGCCATTTGGGCTGACTAATGCCCCGGCCACGTTTCAAACTGCCATGAATGCTATCTTTGCTCCTTACCTGCACAAGTTTGTGCTCGTGTACCTTGATGACATCCTCATCTACAGCAAGTCCATTGAAGAGCATAGGGAGCATCTCCGCAAAGTCCTTGAACTGTTGCGGCAGCATAAGTTGTATGCTAACCTAAAGAAGTGCTCTTTCGCCAAGGATGAGCTGGAGTACTTGGGCCATTTAGTCTCAGCCGATGGGATTAAAGTGGACCCACGTAAGGTGGCTTCAGTTGCTAATTGGAGCACACCGAAGAATGTTGGCGAGTTGCGGTCTTTCCTGGGGCTGGCAACTTACTTTCGCAAGTTTGTTCGCAATTTTGCAGCACTTGCATCGCCACTGTACAGACTCCTACGCCAAGGTGTGACCTGGGTATGGAGTGCTGGGTGTGTTCGGGCGTTTACCGAGATTAAACATGCCTTGACACATGCACCTTGCTTAGCGTATCCTGACTTCTCAAAGCCGTTTGAGGTCCATTGCGATGCGTCTTTGGCAGGGTTGGGGGCCGTGTTGTACCAGGAGGGTCGCCCAGTTGCCTACGAGAGTCGTCGCTTGACTCCCGCTGAGGTTAACTATCCTACTGGGGAGCAAGAACTTCTAGCTGTGGTGCATGCATTGACAGTCTGGAGGTGCTACCTAGAGGGGGCCCCTGAGTTTCGTGTAGTCACGGACCACAAGGCCATCACTTATTTGGACACTTTGCCTACTTTAAGTAGACGGCAAACCAGGTGGGCAGAGTTCCTTTCAAGGTTCAATTTTCGCATGGACTATGCCCCCGGAACGTCCAATGTGGTGGCTGACGCTCTGAGTCGGCATCCGTCCGACTATGAGGCTCCTTGTCCAATCATCAATGGCGTGGTGATTGGTGGGTGTTCGCACCCGGCGCACCGTTGTCTGCCAACGCTCTCTCTTTGTGCCTTGGTTGGCACTATCCGCTCTGCGGGGGAGGGGAGTGCTGCGGCCGGGGTTGCTCTGT
Source organism: Botryococcus braunii (assembly GCA_002005505.1). NCBI lineage: Eukaryota > Viridiplantae > Chlorophyta > Trebouxiophyceae > Botryococcus > Botryococcus braunii. The sequence goes on from KV908381.1 coordinate 556,804, forward strand.
CTTGGAAGGACAAATTTGTCCAGGGTTATACTCAAGACCCATGGTTCCAAGATAAGCAGAATGTTGAAGGTCTGCTAGACTTTGACGGCTTCCTTCTGAGGGAGGGGAAGGCCGTGGTTCCGGATGCTTTCGGGCTGCGAGCTCACATCCTCAAGGAACTGCATGATAGCCCGTATGCTGGCCATCAAGGAGTGAAGAAAACCTTGGCCCTGGTAAGGCGCCATTATTGGTGGCCTACCATGCTTGCTGACATCGAACGTTACGTGCTAACGTGCCACTTGTGTCAGAAAAACAAGGCTCGGAACACTTTGCCTGCGGGGTTGCTGCAACCTTTACAGTTGCCGCTGAATCCTTGGCACACGGTGACTATGGATTTCATTACCCAATTGCCTAGGACAGGCAAGGGTCATGATGCCATTTTCGTCGTAGTGGATAAGCTGACCAAGATGGTGCATCTTATGCCCACAACCACCAAGGCTACGGCTGAGCAGACGGCTAAGCTGTACGTTGACAATGTGTGGAAGTTGCATGGTGTTCCCCAAGTGGTGGTGTCCGATAGAGATAAGCTCTTCACCAGCCACTTTGCTAGAGCTTTGTGTCAATCCATTGGGACTCGACAAGCCATGTCAACAGCCTACCATCCGCAGACGGATGGGCAGACTGAGAGAGTGAATCGAGTGCTCGAGGACATGCTACGCATGTATGTGGCCAAGTCCCAGGATGATTGGGATGAGAAGTTGGTCTGTGCAGAATTCGCGATCAATAATTGCGATCACGAGTCCACGGGGTCCTCGCCGTTTTTGCTGAACTACGGGTTTCACCCCCACCTGCCAGTCGCGATTCTCCCCAATAGACGGGTACCTGGTGCGTCTGACTTTGTTCAGGGCATGCAACGCCTCATCAATGAGGCCAGGATGACCCATCGGGTGGCCACTGCGAGACAAGCGCAGTATGCCAACACCAAACGAAGGGACGTTCAATTTGGTGTGGGGGACTGGGTCCTCCTCTCCTCAAAGAACCTCCGTTTCAAGGTAGGCACGCCCAAGCTCCTCCCGCGTTGGGTAGGGCCGTTCCAAGTCGTGAAACGTGTGGGTACCCAAGCTTATGAGCTTGACCTCCCGGCACGATGGAGGATTCATGATGTCTTTCATGTCTCCAACCTGGAACGGTACCGGCGGGATGGTTCGATGCAACCCCCACCACCTGCCGAGGTGCTGGAGGGGGAAGATGAGTACGAGGTGGAAGCCTTAATGGACCACCGTCGTGTCAATTCACGTGGCCGTCCCAAGTATGAGTACCTTGTCCGCTGGAAGGGTTACTCGTCAGAGCATGACACCTGGGAAGAGGAACGGAATTTGACAAATGCTCCCAATGTTGTAAAGGGATACTGGGACACAGTCAACGCACGGGCACCACGAGGCGGGGCACGCCGTCGTGGGCAGGTTGACTAGGGGAAACACAGCAGCACGAGCCTGTCAAGCTGCGTCACCGGGGGGTCGTGGTTTACCCATACGTTCGCGTGATCACAGAACGTCCCCTGACTTGGTGGCTAAGTGTCGTCCAGCCCCGGCCCCTACTATCCGCCCTGAAGCTAGCAACTTCACTGCTTCTTCATGGGAACCTGTACACGTGGAGTGTACATTTGTTCACGCCGACGACTGCCCTTTGGGCCCCGTCACTGCGGGATTCTGGTCTAGGCGTACCATAGAGATACCTCAGGCAAGTGTACACCCAGGCTGCGGTCTGGTGTCTGGAGGAGACTCGCCGGCTCAAAGTGTGATGTATAGAAGTGTGGCAGTGACCTTCTATACACCTCTGCCTGTGACTGCGGCTTGCTTTGGCAGGCCTCCCGGGAGCTCGGTCACCTAGGAGGGGGAGAATGTAGCGCGCGGCAGGCAGACTCCGCCAGGGTTAGCCCCGTCGGATGCCAAGCGGTACATTAGGCCAGGCGTAGCCTCTTTAGGCTTCGCGCTAGCACATACGGTGTGGCGCTCGGGCCACACTGGCACTTTCATCGGTGCAAACAATTCGGATAACTTTACATTGGTGCACATTTTGATAGTTGTTGCACACAGACAGTTGTAAACGCCTATCTACCTCATACTCTTCAGTGAGGCCTTCTATGATCATAGAGCACTGGCAAACCTCAGAACACTGCTCTCCTAGTGATTTGAGGTTGTTTGCAATTTTCCTGCATCTTAACACGTAGTCAGATGGTTTTTCACCTGGCTTCATGGCAAATAAGTTTTGCTCCCTGTGGAGGCTCATCAGCCTAGCTGCTGCTCTAGCGTTAAACACCTGCAGCAGCTTGTTCCACATATGGTAAGCACTTGTCAAGTCAGTAATCTGAACAGAATATTGCTCAGTACATGCTTGTGTGATAATGGTTTGAGCTTTAAAATCATCATAAGCTCCCTGATAATCATCATGAACACAGTAGTTGACATTCATTTCCCACAACATAGCATACACTTGCTTTGTCCATGTCAACCAATTGGTATCATTCAGCTTGACTAACTCTATCTTTGGAGTTAACTTCTGATGAGTAGAGAACGAAGGACCAGTGGTTGGATTTATGGTGGGCAGACCAGGAATACCTACGTTTGGAAATTGACCTTGCCCATCACTATATGGTGGCCCCTGACTATGAGGAGGACCACCCCAACCACCACCACCTGGTCCACCAGGACCGCCTGGACCACCAGGACCGCCTGGTCCTCCAGGACCACCAGGACCACCCCCACCAAAGCCACCAGGAACATTCCCACCAGAGCCCGGATAGACAGGGTATTGCGGGTAGTTGCCTGAGACTGGTGGAGGATGCCAAATCGAGCTTGCTCCTCCAGGGGGACCCCCACTGTATGGTGGCCCACCTCCAGGAGGTCCACTGCCTGAGCTGTATGGGTAGCCACCACCAGGAGGGCCTCCAGCTGGAATTGCTGAAGCTGACGTTGACACTCCAAAGTTGGATGGTACCTGCACACTAGCTGGCTGAACCAAGGTTGGATTAGAAATTTGGTTCAGCGTTGAGGCAGGTAGTGAAATGGGGATCATGCCCCCAGTAGCCAGTGGTAGATAAACAGTTGCCTGTGTACTAGCTACTGATGTTGCTGGAACTATTGCGCCACTAGTAATAACTGGAACGCTAGCTGGCTGGACTGTCACAGCAGGATATTGTGAAACGGGTACTTGTAAAGGACCACTGGTAAGTGTCCTGGACCCTGAAACTGCAGACTGTGAAGGTCTGCGCAGAACCCTAGGTGCGCTTGAAACAGGAACAGGATTAATCCTGACTGCTCTTCTGACACTGCTAGGATCTAAAGGAAGGTTGGAAGGCATACCAGTAGGAGGAGAGATGCCTGAGCTTACAGCAGGAGCAGATACAGCTAGAGGTTGACCAGCAGGATCAGCAAGAAGAGACTCTGAGTGATCATAATCCCCGTATAGATACTCATCACTTACCTCCCCTGCGTGGCGCCCCTCAGCTTCACTGTCCTCCGTTGAGCTGTTGGCACCTGCACCTGCACTAGAGGTGTAGCCCCTTGAGTCTCCTTGAGTAGAATAAGATTGTTCGAAACTGTCATTGTTATAAACGTTTGAGGGATCATCCTCAATAACAATGGGTACTTCAAAAGATCCTTCAGGATTAGCATAGGGTGGCACAGTATATGTACCACTCATTGCTTGAAAATAACGTAGTCAGCACAAGCTCTAATAGGTAGAGCTCTCCAGCGACCACCCCAGCTTTCCCAAAGGAAAGCTGCCTTCACCAATAGCCAACTTCTCTCCCACTGCCTTAGCCACAAGGGCTTAGACAATCGAGAAGTCCAACCAGAGTAACCCACCAGAAGACAACAAGAGTCCTTCTACCTGACACGGTGGTCTGCGTAGACCCCGTGCAGGCTTAGGTGCTCTTGAGTCTTTAAAAGAGTGCTATGAAAAGCAGAACGTAGAAAGCTGCGAGGCTTCTTTACGCAGAAAGATCCCGTGCGCCGGGAGACGATAATACCATAAGCGATTTAATCGCCGATACCATTTAGCGTAATGGCATCATCAAAACAGAAATTGTAGAATTTAGAATTGATATAAAAATCCCTGTGACTCACACTCTTTGAGTAAGTGAACTGTGCCCAAGTGAAAGCTTGTAGAAGTGGACGAAACACGACCAAGCAAACGGGACAGGAGCTTGATAAGGGCACTCAAGACTTTGTTACAATAACTACTAATCTAACGATGTTGCATTACCTGTGACTCACACTCTTTGAGTAAGTGAACTGTGCCCAAGTGAAAGCTTGTAGAAGTGGACGAAACACGACCAAGCAAACGGGACAGGAGCTTGATAAGGGCACTCAAGACTGACTGATCCCTTGGACACTTCCTATATATACTAACTAAGGAGACTACTCATTTATTAGCCTCCTGACAGGTTTGCAACTCCAGATCTTAAGAGAGTACGGGCACGATCAAGTTTGCATGCCATCAGTACTATGCACTGGAATTTCAATGTACCTCATGATTCGACATGGTCGTCGATGAATAGTACGAATCTCGGTCGATGCTAATCTCGAATCTAAATGACTCGAAACTTTAACTCACCACCGAGATAAACCTCGAATCAAACACCAAGGACCGCAGGACTTAAAGTCTCACGATCGATGAGATCCGGTATAAGTATACCTTACTAGAAAACAACCAGAAAACAGCCCGAAATTGTACCAGGGCCTCTATAAATCACTATGAGTGTCAATTTACCTTAAAGTACCATACAGTACAAATACACCCAAGTGAACTAATATTGTACCTTAATGTTCATGAGCATTCTTAATATTATAAACCCTCGAAATGAATTGATGTGGCTCACAAACATGCTAATATGAAATGACCCAACATGTCTAAGAAATACCTAAGGTATACATGTTAGTGTCCATTTTTCTAACACGTCCCCTCCCCTCTGCCCGTCCGCATTCACACGGGCCAGGCTTTCAGCCCAGCCAAAACATTCAGAAATACCCAAAAACAATCACGGATTGCTTGAAACTATTGCACCAAAATGATGCCAAAGGTGTCAAGCTCACGGCTTCCTTTCCGACCTTGGGCATGCAAAATTCCGTACCTACTCCGATGCTCTCCAAACTTCGCACCCCTTCTCCTTGCCACCACGGCCACCCACTGGTATGCCTCTTGCAAAAATAAAGCCCTGGGAACGCCCTCTAAAGCTCTTGCAAACAGAGCCCTTACCTCCCCTGGCTTCAAACGGTAAGTCCCACCTGCAACTTCAAGGCGGTACTGTACCAACTTTGTCGCGCAGGGCCCACTAGATTTTCTTTGTACTACGGCAACTTGCAGTACGCCTCACACGTGTACTTCCCATGGCCCTCAAATCTCCTGATTATATGTCCTAAAATGCCGATTTCTGCAGCCCAGATTTGCGCCTGACAAGATTTATTGTCATGGGTGTTTATAGTACTTCTGGTGCTGCTATTTCAACTATGATTGTACAATTGAACCGTACTTTCAAATCTTGAAGAGTTACTATCCAGTCTTATGAACTAGCAAAGGCAGTACCAGAAAATACGGTAAAAGTCGTCGGAAGATGCTGCGGATGGCGGAACCAGAAAAGGCTTCATGTAAGCTTACTGAACAATTAACCAATGCCTTTTCATGTAGAAAAAGAGTGTTGGTGTGGCTGGGCAAACTCTGGAAACTTTTTTTTGGTTACATCAATATCCGTGCTCTCCGGCTGGCGGACACGGAAAACGCAATCTCGCAGACATACTGTACAACTTCCATTGCACTTGGATGCGGGAAAATTGTGTTGTTCGAAGGCCGAAGTCAGAATCCTTGTAAGTGGGCACGTCGATGTTCGTACTCGTCGTTGTGGAAAACAGCTTTCATCGTATCCCCCTCAAACGCTCCTCGCTAGCCCCCGAACCTTTTCAGAATACCATCAAATATAAAACCAGTATGTCTGGCCGAGCCTCATTACTTTAGCTAAACTTTGCAGGTCCGTATCGATGTTGTTTCGGAGTGCACGTCATTGCGGCAGAGAGCACATGGCAAGGTCGCGTGGATCAGATTCGGGCTCTGCGCCGCTTCCATAGCACAGCGTTACCTGCAATACACCGCAATACAGCGCTGTACAAAGGCTGTACAAAAGCATCCGCTCAGGCTGCCACGCCGCGAAATCCCATCTTCCCATGCTAGATTTGCGATCTAAAGATAAATTTGCGATTTAGAGGGCTTACGGACAGCTTCCGGACCTCGGAGCTACACCGCATCTCGTCGGAGCTATGGCCTGTTTATTCTGAAGCACTGGCTGTACCGGAATATTTGATATATAATATGCCTTCCTCTGATCTCTTGCGCGTGCATGGCGTTACCTGCGCGTTGCTCATATGAGCCTGCCCTGCGGGAATCCAAAGCTGTCGGCCCCCGACACCTAAAACCTGCCCTCTAAAGGGGGGCAGGTTAACAAACCCGGTCCTACAAACCCGGTCCACAATGATCGAATAGGGTCAAGCACACTTGCAATTTTGTTCTAGTAAGTACAAACATAGGGCCACGCCAAGGGGGCATGGCGGAACCTGCCCCCAAATCCCGGCAGGTGGCAGGCGCAATCCAGGGCGGAAGGTAGAAGGCGAAATCAAGTCCGGATGCGCACCATCTTTATAGCACTTCTGGTGCTGCTATTTGAAGTATGATAGTACCGTTTGAACCGTAGTTTCGAACCTTGAAGAGTTATAAGCATGATATATGAACGATTAAAGGCATCCCTAGAAACATACGGTAAAAGGCGTAGGCAGATGCCGCGGATGGCAGAAGCGGAAAACGTTTCCTGCAGGCTTACTGAATAATTAATCTTAGCATTGCCTTTTAATGTTAAAACTCATTGTTTGCGTGGCTGGGTAAGCTCTGGAAACTTGTTTTTGGTTCGATCCAATATCAGTGCTCCCCGGCTGGCGTACCCGGAAAACGCGATGTTGCGGACTTACTGTGTAAATTCCACTTCCCTTGCACTTGCGTGATTGAAGCTTGTGTTGTTCTTGCTGGCCGAAGTCAGGATCCTCGTAAGTGGGCAGGTCGATGGTCGCACTCGTCGTGGAAAACAGTGTCCATCGTATCCCCGTAAAACACTCCTCGCAGCCCTCGAAACTGTTCAGAAGACCACGATATATAAAAACGGTGTATTTAGACGAGCCTCAGTACGTTTGCTAAACTTTGGAAGTCCGTGTCGATTTTGTTTGGGAGTGCGCGTCAGTGGGGCAGAGCACAGACGAGCCACATGAATCAGGTGGCACTATTACGCGCCTTGCAGCGCCCCTTGACAAAGCAGCAGTACCAGGACATGACAGGGTCACGTGGATCAGATTCGGAATCTGACAGGAAAGATTGCCCCCCCAACGGGCCTGCAGCGCTTCCAAAGCGCAGCGTTATCTGCAATACAAAGCTGTACAAAGGCTGTTTATAAGCCTCCGCTCAGGCTGCCACGCCGCCTCTTCCCATCTTCCCATGCTAGATTTTCGATATAGAGAGCTTCCGGACCTCGGAGCTACACCGCATCTCGGCGGAGCTGAGGCCTATTAACTGGCCAAGCACTGGGTGTACCGGATTTATTCACAATTTATCTGTCTTCCCTGTGAGAACGCGTAAATTCTTGCGCGGCCAGGGCGTTACTCCCATCTGCCTGCCCTGCGGGAATCCCAAGCTGTCGGCCCCCGACACCTAAAACCTGCCCCCCTCAAGGGGGCAGGTTAAGGAGTGTTATGATTTTGCACGCGACCCGTTCTTTTCAAAAGGGAGGGGGACGGGGAATGTCTAGAGGAAAAAATATCATGAGATGTAGGTTTCCCCTTACATTACACACACACACCCACACACACACACACACACACACACACACACACACACACACACACACACACACACACACACACACACACACACACACACACACACACACACACACCCACACACACACACACACACACACACACACAGACACACACACACACACACACACACACACACACACACACACACACACACACACACACACTACACACACACACACACACACAAGTTCTGAAGGAAAATAGCGAGGATCCAAAACAATATCTTGAAAATAACAGCGGTTTCCAAGAGCTCGATACACTTGATTTCTTTGGTTCTACAGGGTTTGAGGGAGGCTTGAAGAGGGTCAGAAGGCTGAGGGTAGGTTATTGAAATGAGCCCGTGCGCAGGGGACGACGACAAGGCTGCGAAACCCACACATGAGGGAGGACAGGCAAACAGGGATACAGACCCCGGGGTTCCTTTTCAGTTAAGCAGGGAGTACAATATAGGACAAAGGAGTGCAAGCCTTAAAAATCGTTTATGTGGTCCATGCTTATTGTTGGAAAGTGGTGGTCATACTCAGTCAGTTAAGCTGTTGCAAAGTTCCGACGAACAGAATTGTTTTTAAAGACGACTATTCGACCAGGAGGATCAGTGGTCAGGTACGTGACTCTTAACCTTTTGCAAGTAATGAAGAAGAACTCAGCTAACAAAGGGGACACCCATCGACAGGGCATCAAAGGTGACGATGGATCCATGAGACCCGATACAATGGAGCACTTGAGTGTCAGGTCAGACTATAATCTCAACTTAAATACAATAGCTTGATGGTACATGCAGATGGTACATGTGAGATCAAACTCCAATCTCATGATAGGTACAGCGGCATGCTCGTGCATGTACGATCTAAATCAACGGTTGCTTGCAAGCTTGCTTGCAACAATTGTTCCGATCAGTGAAGGATACTGCTGAAGAACACAGCTTGTGATATTGGGCTGAGCAAGCAAACCTTGCGTTGGGGTCCCATCCCAGTGGGATTCGTTCACTCTAGCGTATGCTATGCAAGAGTATGACTGTCTCCTGACATATGACTGCCTCATGCAGAAATGTGTTGCATGCATGAGATCACGGTGGGGAGGCGCTCTGGTCCACTTGTCATGTCCCTTGCAGAGTGCCGCAGGTGCTTTCTGAGAATGAAAGGTCGACCCCTGCAAAAGCGGCAAAACTGGCTATGTGGTCACGAGTAACGTCCGGCTATGTGTCACGACTTACATCCTTATGTGGCAAGAAGACCTTCAAGGGGTTGCCAAATTTGTGACTAGAGCACTAAAGAGCTACCTCACTCTCCGAGGTGCTATGCAATGCGACCTTAGTTGGCTAGATATGGGTCATTCATTGTACTGCCGTCCTCTTCAGCCCTAGTGGCTGGTCTTTGGATGTAATCTTCCTTTCCTTTTCCTTATGGTCGGAGTTGCGCGTCCCACCTGAGTAGCAAACGCCATTACAGTCCTCTGTTATGCACAGCAGACTCAGCTCTGGTAAAGAGAGTGCTCGACCTTGGCGCAGTACATGGAACTTTCATACAAGAGCGGAACCAGGACACAACTGGCGGATGTCCAGCTACAAACTCTGTGTGTGTGTGTGTGTGTGTGTGTGTGTGTGTGTGTGTGTGTGTGTGTGTGTGTGTGTGTGTGTGTGTGTGTGGTGTGTGTGTGTGTGTGTGTGTGTGTGTGTGTGTGTGTGTGTGTGTGTGTGTGTGTGTGTGTGTGTGTGTGTGCACGCGCGTGCGTCTGTACGTGCATGCGCATGCAATTTTGAATTATGAACATTATTATTGGATGCCTTGTGCTTTAGCTGATCGTCATGTACAATACTAGGATATGGGTCCATTGTGAACACAAGGTACCTTTCGACGCGGTAGAATATGGACGCTTGTACACATAAGGTACAATGTGATCTAGATTACGCGTTATTGTGAAAGGACTATTAAAGCTGCGATCACCGCACAGTCGAGCACTGGTTTGGAAAGATTCTGGGCACATAAGGATGCCAGTCTTGTTTATTCAGTTGCATGTGTTCAAGAGCCGACAGTCGTCAAGGACTGTAGCTGGAGGGACACACACTTACGACCTGTCTGCGTGCTTACAGGTGCGGTGAGGTGCTTACAGGTGGTGTAATGGTATTGTGTTCATGTTTGATTGCGTAATTGTGAGTGAACCATTTTAGTGTACAATCCAGTCACCCAAACAGTTAAGGGACGGCGGCTGGATTGAGTATAGGAAGGTACTTGCTTTTAGCCGTCAGGGGCTTATCCGTGTATATTTGCTCATTGACCGATCAACGTGTAACGAATCTGGTTTGGAGAGATTCTGGGCACATAAGGATGCCAGTCTTGTTCATTCAGTTGCATGTGTTCAAGAGCAGACAGTCGTCAAGGACTGTAGCTGGAGGGACACACACTTACGACCTGTCTGCGTGCTTACACGATACGCCGAATGCCCATAACCTAACACGTTATGGGCCCACGCCTTCCAGCTGAGCAGAAGGCAGGCAGAGGTGAATGTCATCATCGGATGCATCTGTAGTGGGCGTGCCGCGGACGAGCTTGAGGGCAAGAAGAGGAAACGGATTTAGGCTACACTCAGGAGGCCCACCTACTGAGCCTATAGCGTCTTGGGAGCTTTCTATCGTTAATTTTGCACCTGGGTTTATTACTCGTCGACGACTACTTGAGACAATCAGTCGGGCAGAGTGGTCGTCTGCCCGAGTTTTCTGAGGAGTATGAAGTGTTGGAGACGTTGCAAGATTATCTAATTGACTGTGAAGAATTGGAAAGTATTGAGGAATCGTGGCATACTTTGGAAGACTATGCCTGGTCAATTGGGTCAGGCTGAAGTGATCTGAGAGACACTGAAGTGTATGACCAGACCTCAGACTCGCTCTCAAAGCAAGGTTTCTGGAAATAATCCTAGCAGTACAGGGACAATGGCGACACCAGCGGGAGGAAGCACGGCTACCTCAGGCACAGCTCAGTCAGGGCAGCAGAACAGTGCAGCCACTGCAGCCAGTAACTACGGATACATCATGAATTCTTCCAATCCGAAGATGCAACGAAGTTGAAGAGTGACCGTACCAATTTCTTGGCTTGGCGTGAGGAGATCGAGTCATGTGCTATGCAGAAGGGAGCTACGGAGCTCTGGATGCGCCCATGCCAAAGAAAGCTGAGGATGCAGATGTAAAGCACTTCATTCAGCAGTCAATCCCGCCCATGTGGCATGGTGAAGTTAAACAGCGGGGGAGCGCTTATGACTTCTTGCAGTGGGTGGCAGAATCCTGCACTAGAGGGAATCACAGAGAAATCAATGAGAAGTGGATAAAGGGGCTCCAACAAGGAATGGTCACAGGGTCATAAGCGTCTCCAACTCTGAAAGCCAATAATCATGTGCTGGAAGATCGCCAGATCTGCACGTACATGATCAAGGGCCTCCCACTAGTGCTGAAGAATGACGCCTAAGCGATCACCTCCACCAAGTCAGATCCTCACGATATTTTGGAGACCATCCTCCCTGCCATTGAGACGATGGAGTACCAGGACGTCCCCTTGGCAGAGTCAGTACACGTCACAGCAGCAGCTGCAACAGCTGTGGCAGCTGCAGCAACAGCCGTACCAGCCCGGGGTGGAATCCCTGGGCCTCCTTCGAGCGCTGCAGCTGCTCCAGGCGCATAGTGGGATCAGGAGCACCTCCTGGTGGTCAGGCCACTTATGGCGACTTTGCCAACAACATTGGAGGAAGGGGGCGAGGATCTGGACGTGCCAGGCGGCCCAAAAAAGAGCTCACCTGCCATTTCTGTAACCAGAACGGGCACTTCTAGAGTCAGTGTGAGGAGATGAAGAGGGTGCAAGCCATGCAGCGCACAATGCAAGCTGCCAGCATTGGCCCACGTGCTTGGTCAGGCCCAGGAGCTCCTCAACAGCAAGCCTTATGGTGGGACGCTGGCCAAACCAGAGGAGGCCATTCGTCATCAATCTCAAGCAATGCTGGATCGTCATCTCCCATAATCTACCCTTCGACCCAACATATATTCCCATGCCACATATGTACCCAGGATGGCAGCTGCCACCCCCACCTCCACCTGGTGCTGGTGAGCCACGGTTTGTCTCACTTAATGTGCTTACCCCAACATCTCATGGGGCATGTAGTATCTCATGGCTGATTGATAGTGGTGCACCTCTGCACTTAGTAAATGATTTGTCACTGTTGCATAACCCTGTTATGCATGCTCAACCCCATCCGCTTCACTTGGCCACTTTTGATGCGAAAGGAGGAATAGTGGCATCTGGGTCTGTGTGTTTAGTGCAAGAAGCATTCTGGCTGCACAATGTGCAGTGCGTGCCCACTGCACACACCAACCTCATCCCTGTTACAGGTGCTATTCAAGATGAGGCATCGTTTCTCACGGATAGTGTAGGTGGGTACACAGCCATGAAGGGTCCAGGAGGCTGGACGTGCCAGATCTCAGAGAGAGAGGGATGTTTTTCTTAGAGTGGGTGTGTCCAGTTCCAAGGTAGTGTGGTGCGCAGCAACATTCCAGCCCCCATGCAGCATCCTATCATGCGAGAAGAGGACATGTGTGTTTAAATAGGCAGTTGTGGCATGCACGATTATTTCACCCGTGTGCCCACAACATGGCAAGGCTGGTCAAGGAGAATTTGGTAACGGCTATTGATGTGTCACTTACTCAATGCCCAGAGTGCCCCACCCATTGTGAGTCATGCATACAGGGCAAGCATTCACGACCTCCGTTTCCTGCTTCATCCAGGCCTGCAGAGAGTGTGCTTGCTACATGTGGACACTGTCGGACCCATCTCCCCTGCAACCATATTTGGGGAACGGTTCTGGGTTACTGTGCTTGATGAGAAAGTTGGTGGCTTCCTTGGCAGTCAAGTCCAAAGAGGCCATTCCCATAGCTCTGACAACAAGGCATCCCTCGAGACCAGAGGATTTGCACGAGGTGCTCCTCAGAGCTCGTTGGTGATGAACATCATCTGTTGTTCACCTGTCCGGCTGTACAACATGTACGGCAACAATTTATGCATCTCTTTCAACAAAGGAGTCGATCTGTACAGACGTTTATGTGGCAAGAAGACCTTGAAGGGGTTGCCAAATTTGTGACTAGAGCATTGGAGAGCTACCTCACTCTCCCAGGTGCTGTGCGACCTTAGTTGGCTAAGATATGGGTCATTCATTGTACTGCCGTCCTCTTCAGCCCTAGTGGCTGGTCTTTGGATGTAATCTTCCTTCCTTCCTTCTGACTGATCTTTTCAAATACTAGCAAACTTTTCATGAGAAAGTTGTGAAGTGTGTTAGGTCTGATAGAGGGTCAGAGTTTCTGAATCAGCAGTTCAAAGATTTTTGTGTGCAGCAGGGCACTAAGATGGAGACGTCTACTCCGTACACGCCTCAGCAAAATGGATTTGCTGAGCGTATGGATAGGACCCTGAAGGAGCGCACAAGGACCCTGTTGGTGCACGCTATAGCAGATCCTTCCCTTTGGAAGGAGGCATTGGATACCGTCACCCTGCTATGCAACGTGGGACCCACCACAGGCAGGCCTCTGACCCCTATTGAGTCGTCCTTTGGGGTTAAGCGTGATGTTGCTGCCGTGCGCACTTGGGGTTGTGTTGCCCATGTTCATATTCCCCCTCGTCAGAGGTATGTTTTTGGACCAAAGACCATTCGAGGCATGTTTAATGGGTATTCCCCGCAGTCCAAGGCCTATCGGGTGTATTTGGGCAATGGTGACTGGAAGGAGAGCAGGGATGTCACCTTCACTGAGTATCTGAGAGGAGGGGAGAGAGTGGGTATGTCTAAGGTGCAACATGGATCCCCTCAGTGGCTCTCGGGAGCATCCTCGCATGACAGGGGAGTTGAATCCAATATCCCAGGCTCACCAACAGGCAGTTCAGTGAATTTCTGGGATGAAGAGGATGACCCAGTGGAGGAGCGCAAGCCCACTGGATCATCTGGCACCTCTAGTACTCCCCAGGGGACCACAGCAAGTCCAGGGGATCAGTCGGACATGGATCTGCAGTCCCTAGCAGTCCGGACGCTTCTCCTGCCATACCAGGGACCTCACAGCAGTCCTGGTCAGTGCTGGGACACCTCCACAATCTAGATAGGGGTGGTCCTAAAGTACAGTCGCAGCTAGACAAACTGCAGAAAGTTCAAGAGGGGGTGAGGGACCAGGGGAAGCCTCACTATCCACTTCCCCCAGAAACCACCCTCACAAGTGAGCAGCGCTATACACACCGCGTGGCTAGGAGTGACGCAGTAAGGGTCCCCTTGCATGACCGTGGCTCAGGCCAGGCACTTGCGAGTGAGCCAACCATGGTTGGTCTCCCTGATTTGCAGAGATAGGATGAGACAGGGGAGGTGTAATGATCTCACGAGTCCTAGTGGTTACGGAAGCACCGTAAACCCCCTGCGCCCGTGTCCCATGGGCGCAGTGTCCATATGTCCAAAGAGTCCGATGGACTATTCCTGGCCCGCTGGCTATTTCCGTACTGCCCGCCCACAGTCCGATGGACTTTCTAGAGTCCTGTTGTACATTCTGTTCGCAGCCTTTTAAGGACGCGAGTCCCGCCAACTGGTGTTCATTCAGCACCACCCTGCATAAGGAATAAAGCATACCTAACCACAAAGAATTCTACAGGAGGCTATGCTTGGAGTAGATGTGAGTGCTGAGAGTAGTGGGTTAGATACACCTCAACCAGGGGAAGCGAGTGTGCAATCTGGAGTAGTGGTCAACCATGTGCATCGTGCTCAGCCAGGAAAGAAGAGTGTGCCCACGTGTGAGTCCAGGAGAGAGAGAGAGAGAGCTATTGATTCCCTCTGCGCTGAGGAAGGTGAGAGAAAGCCAGGGTGCTGCATGTGACTCCGGCAGTAAAGGGGCGAGAGCGATACTTGGGAAGGGGTCTGGCAGTCCTGGTTGTACTGCCGAGTCTCAGCATAAGGTACAGGATGTTGCTTGCCAGGAACAGAGTGAGAGAGAAGTGGGCAGTCCCAACAGTGCTGGCAGTACTGCTGAACCATAGCATAATGTACAGAGTGTACCTTCTGTCAAGATGGGGAAGGTCCATGTGCCATCCAACTTGAGGGAAGCCCAACGTTCCCCTCAGTGGGAATTCTGGCAACAAGCGATGAGAGAGGAGATGGACTCTCTAGATACCCATGAGGTCATGGAGTATGTGGAAAGACCCCATGGCCAGAAAGTCATCCGTGTCCATTGGATATTCTCCACGAAAAAGGATGCCCAAGGTATTGTAACTCGCTTTAAGGCTGGATTAGTGGCTCAGGGGTGCCCTGGGATAGATGTTGGGGAGGTATTTGCACCTACCAGCTGTAATATCTTGCTGATCTCAAGTTCGTGTGAGAATGACCTCACACGGGTGCGACCCGTCTGATTGCACCCCGCCAGCCAAGCTGGCCACATTACGTAATGAGGTCATCGTACCCCGCTCTCCGATCACGCTCTATCGGCTCGATGCCGATCGGTTCCCCAAGGGACCCCTTTCGCTCGGATCGTTACACCAGCAGTTATGGTGCAGGAAAGTCTGTGCTAGCAGTAGCTGCAACACAGAATCTTGAGATCTACGAAGTGGATATAAAGACAGCCTTCCTTAATGGAGACCTGGAGGAAGAAGTCTGTGTGACTCAACCTAGGGTTTGAGAATGGAAACACGAGGGTGGAGTGTAAACTCGGGAAGACACTTTATGGTCTCAAGCAAGCCCCAAGGGCATGGCATAAGACCTTGAGTGACAAGCTGAGTGTTATGGGTTATAGTGTCTGCAAGAGTGATGCTGGGGTTAAACATCAGGAGGTCGACTGATGGTAACCTGTCCTTCATTTTTGTATACGTAGATGATCTCCTTATTGTTGCCCAAGTGATTTCAGAGATAGAGTGGGGAAAGGAGATCCTTAGGAAGGACTTTACCATTCATGATGTGGGAGAGGTGAGTGATATCCTGGGGTGTCAGATCCTTAGAAATAGGGTCGACGGCACCATTTCCATGAGCTGCACTCCTAAGACAGATGCACTCGAGGAAAAGTTTGGGGTTGCTGTTGATGGACGTGTGGTTGATACCCCCATGTCCAAGGACTTTGTGGCTAGCAACATGCCTCAGTCCCCAGATGGAATGTCACATGGGGCAGGTACCCTTTGCCCCCTGGTCATC
Source organism: Botryococcus braunii (assembly GCA_002005505.1). Taxonomy (NCBI): domain Eukaryota; kingdom Viridiplantae; phylum Chlorophyta; class Trebouxiophyceae; genus Botryococcus; species Botryococcus braunii. The sequence continues at coordinate 572,874 of KV908381.1, forward strand.
GGTATGGCGAGCTGATTGGGTCTCTTCTGTATATTGCCAACACAACACGGCCTGACATTTCCCAGGCTGTTGGAGTGTTGTCAAGGTATAGAATAACTCCCACTACTTCACACTGGAATGAAGCCATTCGTGTGTTGAAGTTTTTCAAGGATACCAGAGAGTTAGCCCTTACTCTGGGTGGGAAGGGTCCTGAGCTAGATGGCCATGTTGATGCCGACTATGCTGGGGACCTTGATCACAGGTATTCCACCAGTGGCTATGTTCTATCAGTTTATGGTAGTGCCGTGGTGTGGGGTAGCAAGAAGCAAAGTTCAGTTGCTACCTCAACTGTGCAGGCTGAATTTATGGCAGCCGGTCTTATCGTGAAGGAAGTCAGTGGCTGAGGGGCTTCTTGGAAGAGATAGGGGCTGCAACTTGGCGGGTCAAAATCTTTTGTGACTACCAAGGCTGCGTTTCCAATTTGCGCAATCCCCTTTATTCCAAGTTCCACAAAGCATCTTGCTGTAGGCTTCCAGTATGCTAGGGAAGCAATGTCAATGGGGCAGGTAGATATCCTCTATGTGGAATCGCTCGTAATGTGGCTGACATTATGACCAAGCCACTTGCCAAGCCCGTGTTCGTCGGTCATCGTGATTCACTAGGCTTAAGAAGATACACATAAAGCATTCAGGCAAGGGGAAGTGTTGAGTTATGAACATTATTATTGGATGCCTTGTGCTTTCGGTGATCTTCAGATACAATATTAAGATATGGGTCCATTGTGAACATAAGGTACCTTAAGACGCGGTAGAATGTGGACGCTTGTGAACATAAGGTACGATGTGATCTAGATTACGCGTTATTGTGAAAGGACAATTAAAGCTGCGATCACCGCACAGTCGAGCAACTGGTTTGGAAAGATTCTGGCACATATGGATGCCAGTCTTGTTCATTCAGTTGCTTGTGTTCAAGAGCAGACAGTCATCAAGGACTGTAGCTGAAGGGACACACTTTTACGACCTGTCTGCGTGCTTACAGGTGCGGTGAGGTGCTTACATGTGGTGTAATGGTATTGTGTTCATGTTTGATTGCGAAATTGTGAGTGAATCATCTTAGTGTACAATCCAGCCACCCAAACAGTTAAGGGACGGCGGCTGGATTGAGTATAGGAAGGTAGCCGTCAGGGGCTTATCCGTGTATAGATGCTCATTGACAGATCAACGTGTAACGAAACTGGTTTGGAAAGATTCTGGGCACATAAGGATGCCAGTCTTGTTCATTCAAATGCATGTGTTCAAGAGCAGACAGTCGTCAAGGACGCTGGAGGGACACACACTTACGACCTGTCTGCGTGCTTACAGGATACGCCGAAGCCCATAACCAAACATGCAAGCATGCGTGCGCGTGTGTGTGTGTGTGTGTGTGTGTGTGTGTGTGTGTGTGTGTGTGTGTGTGTGTGTGTGTGTGTGTGTGTGTGTGTGTGTGTGTGTGTGTGTGTGTGTGTGTGTGGGTGGGTGGGTGGGGAAAGGGGGGGGGGGGTAGCTTATCATCCATATCCCGTCAATTACCTATGCTTAAACCTACCAGACATAGCACACTCAACTAAACAAGCAACTAAGACTTTGCTCCAACACAGCACAGAACATGGTTCTTGCCTGCAAGATGGCGTTTGTCTGGTGCCCCTGGGAAAGGTATTACCGTTATGGGCAATCGGCGTTCCTGAAGGCACAGCAGACAGGTCGTTATGAATGTCGCTCCACAAGCTACAGCCCGATACGACTGTCTGCTTGATTAACACAACAACTCATGGACAGTCACGGGCATCTTGCATGCCCTGTGAAACTTCCAATCCAGCTGCCGTATTATGCGACGTCTGCAGCCTAGAGAGTATCGCTTTCAAAACGTGTGATCTAAACCTCAACCTGCATAAGACTGCAACTGCGGCACTCACATCAGATTCGATTAAAGTGGCCTCGAGACGCGAACGAGAGAGGGAGGGAGAGCGAGAGAGAGAGAGAGAGAGAGAGAGAGAGAGAGAGAGAGAGAGAGAGAGAGAGAGAGAGAGAGAGAGAGAGAGAGAGAGAGAGAGAGAGAGAGAGAGAGAGAGGGGGGGGGGGGCGCACAAGCCTTGCTGGAGCTTATAGATGCACATGTGCTAGGCCACCATCCTGTGCCCAGTCCACGCCCATGTCCTTACATGCCTAAGACGTTCACGACGCAAAAGTCTTCCCCTGTCTAAGTCTTGATCCATCTGCTACTTTACTCGTTACTGCGTTTCCTGGATTCCGGCAGTAGTCTTGCTTGAAAGTAAAAGGGGAAGGACGGTGCAGGGAGGGAGGGAGGAGAGAGGGGGACACAACAGGCATGACGGAACGTGGGTCTGTAGAAATCTGGGATACTGTCTTTTACATCCTATAATGTTCCATGGAATACGCATACCATTCCAAAAATCTTACAAGAGAAAAGGAAAGTGAATATCCAGCAGTGTTTGTACGAACTGCAATTTCTGGTCTCACGGTTATGTACTATGGGTCTTACGGGTAACGTACTGAGCAAATAAACTTTGTACGGGCATCGGGGGCCTGTGAGATTGTGGGTGGCGCGGCCGTGGAGGTGTGGAATTGTAAAACGGAACCCTCCAAACCCCTGTGAAACCCTGGGGAAACCCTAGAAATGAGTCGTTCTACTTTGCTGGTCAGCTTTACTTCGCTTTTACTTTCAAATATGCTGTGGGAAATGTGCCTCGAACAGAGGTTGGTCGTGTCGTCGTGCTGGCATCGATTGAAATTCACAGGAAGAATGTCTGTAGTGCCGTCAGAGAGGGCTCGTTACACCCTGTAATTGCAATCCTATGGAAAAACTCTGACGGTAAAGCTACCACCGTCAAGCGCAGGACCAGTCGACAGCCGTTAAGGGCAGAAATTGAAAGTCCGAACCACGTTCAAAATTTAAACACGGTGAGGATCCCCGCGTCAAGGTCCTCGTGGTTCGCCTCGTGGCAGACTATCCCGATCGCTCGGCCCGGTTGAATTTCCGCGTTTACACTTGCTTCTTCCCCACACGACCTCACCGTACAAGAAGAAGACTCCGTTCGTAACGGACAGGCTTACCTCAGCTCGTCAGCGGGTCACCCGGGAACCCGCCTTTCCCACCCCTGTCCCTGGCCAGGAGCGCCGTCGCGCAGACCTCCGCCTCCATGCGTGGGAGGAGGGGCGTGACCTTTATATCGACATCGTTGGCTCTTCCCCACTCACAGTTGCCAACTTGCTGCACTTCGTGCCGGGTGGGGCCGCCGCGCGCGCTGCCCAAGACAAGCAGACCCGCTATGCTGTCTTGTTGTCGCGTCAGCAGCCGCCTGTGGCTTTCCAAGCCTTCGCTTTTGAAACATTGGGAGGGTTGCATGCTGATGCGCTGGCCTTGTTGCAGAGGCTCCAGGGGCTTTTGAACCAAGCCATCATTGCTCAAGAAGATGTGGAGGGATATTTTGTCATTCGTCGGGTCAGTTTCATCATTGCGGCGGCTGTGGGTCGCCAGCTGGCCGCTCGCCGGGTGTGACTCATAGCTTGACACATTGGGGGTTTGGGTCCCTGAACATTGGGCTGGTCTTTTTTACTTCACTCTTGTAAAACAAGAAGAAGTTACATCTGTCCAGCCACGAGGGCATGATGAGAGGTCCACAACACACACACAAGCCAAAACTAGGAAGAACTGACCACAAGAAGTGGCCAAGCGAAGAGCGAAGGCATAACTGAGCAAACGAAAAGGGGAGGGAAGGGGGGATAGGGGGGGGGGGCAGCCACAGACGTGGCTGCGGCCAAGTCACCGTAGCCGGCGTAAATCAGCACGAGCCTGGAATGCATCCGAGATAAAGGAGACGACCGCACGCAAGTCAGCGTGCCAAATGAACTGCCGAAGAGATCTAGAAGGACCCACAAACAAGTGGGGATAACGGTCCCGCACCGCAATAAGAGCGGGACAGTGAAAGACAAAGTGGTGTTCATCACCCACAGAGGAGCCACACATATCACACAGGCGCTGAAGGCGCGGAAGACGTTGTCTGCGGCCCATGTCAATGGGGAGGCCATGAACACCAAGACGAAACCTGAGAAAGAGCCGGACCTTGGCAACATCAAGAGACAGATAAAGGAGGCGGGAGCGCTGAGCCTTAGTGGGGCGCGCAAACCACCGCACATAAGTACATAGCTGGGGATCAGCAGGGGCTAACCGAGGGGAGACATGGAGAGAGGCCACAGGGAGGGTATTGGCCTGCCTAATGAGAGCTAAAAAGGTATCCATATCAACGGGCTGCGGGCGCTGACAATCAGCCGCATAAGGGTAACCTAAGCGGCGAAGGGCAGCGATAAAAGAACCCGCCCAGGACGGGGAACGAGGCGTTACGCCATAGTAGCATGAGTCCCTATGAATACGTGCATACAAGTGGTCGGCTGGGAGATCCACCAGAGAGTTCCAAAAAGTGACCACACGCTTGAACCAGATATGATGAAGGGGCCAAACGCCAACCTCAGCAAGGAGCACATCGGTGCGAACCGTTTGACGAACCCCAAGGATCATCGGTAACATAGTAAGAAAATCCTTTTCTAAATCCTTAGCGGAGGGCCGAGTGGAAGATGGGGAAAACACCCGTAGACCCCAAACCTCACACCCATATGAGCAGGCAGGCACCACACATGCTAAGAAGAGACGCAAGAGAATACCGATCGAGGTGGCACATTTGAGGTTACCATAACGCGTGCTAATAGTAGACCAGGCCCCCCACATCTTACCACGTAAATGGCCAAAGGTGGCCCCAATGCCTGAAGCCGTAGAAAGCATGACACCTAAATGACGAGCCTGGGTCACCTGAGGCAGGGGTTGACCCTCATACAGCACGGGAGGGGGGGCGTCCTTCGAGGGGGGGAAGACCATGGCATGGCACTTAGGAACACGCACCCGCATACGTGCGGACTGGCACCACTCTGAAGCAGCGGGGAGAGGTGAGCCTGCAACTCCTCCAGGGACTTGGCCTGGAGTGTATAATCATCAGCATAACCTTGAATAGGGACACAACGACCATCCCGGGTGGCGGGTCCCACACCCGGACACCGAGCTTCAATATAACGAATCAGACCATCCGAATAAAGACCAAACAGAGTAGGACTTATAGGGGACCCTTGGAGGATACCGACCTGAGGCTTCAGGAGCTCCCCAGAGGTGCCCCCTACACATGAAGTGACTTGGGCATCTTCATATAAAGATTTAACAGCAGCCAAGAATTGGTCCGGTACCCCCACCCGAGTTAAGGCCTCCCAAAGAAGGGGGCGAGGAACCCGATCATAGGCTTTACTTAAATCTAAAGAGCATAAGAATAAGGGGTGATCTTTGGTAGCAAGGTCAATGAAGTGTTGGATCGCAAAAAGCTGATGCAATGTGGAGAAGCCCGGGCGGAACCCCGTTTGGGCCTGACAGCGCAACCCCTTGGATTCCACGTGCCGAATAAGCCTAGTGTTCAACAGGGTGGCGTACAGCCGCATGAAGGGTTCAGGGACAGCAAGAGGGCGGTAATTCGCCGGATCCAGAGCGTCCTTTGCCCCTGGTTTGAACACGGGGACCACCCGGGACACATTGAAATGAGGGGGAATTGTCCCCGCCTGAAACATAGCATTGACAATGGTTAACAGAATCGGTGCCAGGATATGGGGGTCCTGTCGGCCAGTTTGGGGGTCCGGGGGGCGTTGGGCAAATCGAAGAAATTCAGAGGGAAAACCCTGAAACCCAACACTCCTCCCTGTGTGCAAGGCACTAAGAGCATCCTCCATTTCCTGTAAGGTGAAGGGTTGGTTAAGCGATACGTCGGGTACGAGGGTGGTCGGATATGCCACTTCCGACAAGGGCATAAGGGGTTCGTCCGGGGTGTCAATATCCCCCCGAGTGAACTCAGACATGAAAGTGTTCCAAACCTCATGGTCATGTAAGGGCAAGGGCAAAGAAGGGGGATGGCCACGGAAGGTCCGCCAAAACTGACGAGGGCAGGTATGAAAGAGAGCAACACACTCTTCTAACTGGGACATGAGCCACGCCCGTTTACGGGATCGCACATAAGAGTGGTAGTGCCGCTCGAGTCCACGTACCAAGGGGGCAGAAAACCCGTGGAGGCGACCAGCCCGCCGCCAGTCCCGCTTGAGTCTAACACATTCCTGGTCATAAAACGGCTGATGGGGGCGAGTCCTAGCCTGAGAACCTAACCGAACAGTATGCAGCCGCATGTCTGCAGCGTGAGCAGCATCGCCTAAAACCCCGGATAAGGTATGTAGCGCTTGCTCCACATGCCCAGCCAACGCTAAGTCAGCACAACGACCCAAGGCGGGAGCAGCAAGCTCCAAGTGACGCACATAATCTACACGACAACCCCCTTTCCAATGGACTTGTCGCAGGGGCAACCCAAAATGCGAACTGTCAGAAATAGTAGCACAACGCATGGGTAAGGCAAAGGAGGTGGTGATACTATAATGGTCAGAACCCTTCAACTCAGTGGCGACCGTAACAGACTGGATACAGGCATGGAGAGACGAGGAAACCAAAATATGGTCTGGCCTAGTCGCAGAGGTACGGGCGGTGGCCCTATAGGTGGGAGGAGCATGCAAGTCACCTGAGACACAGCCTGTACAAATAACTAACGCAGTCTGATCAGCCAATTTGACAAGTTGGCGGCCACTAGTATCTTGACCACAGAAGCGGCCTAAATCGGCCGAAGAAGATGTGGAAACAGATGCAATGTGTCCATTGAAGTCACCCCCCACAAAGACACAACCGTCCAGGGATGACAAAACACCATAGAGCTCATTGTAACGAGCGGCGAGAGGGACAGGCTGAAGTAACGGAGACCCAGAGGGGGGGATATAGACATTGCCCAAGTAGACGGGGGGATGGGTGCCATGCATGAACCGTAGAGATACCCAGAGTGAGGAGGACGTGTGTGCCCACAGCTGAGCACTATATAATGAACTAACCTTAACTGCAATAAGCAAACCATAGCCTTTCTTTTCATGAGAAACCTCAGGTGGAGAACAAAAAAGCTGATAGCCCCTGAAAAGGTTGGGGTCAATGTATTTCTGTTGTGTCTCTTGCAACAGTACTACATCGAACGCAGGAAAGAAACGATCATAGTCATGGAGCTCATATTTAGACTCGGATAATCCACGGACATTCCAAGTAAGAATAGAGAGAGGGACTTGGCCAACAGATCCCTAAGCACACATAGGAGATGGACCCGCAGCCCCAGAGGAGGTAGAGGGGGTCAGGCCCGCAGCTGGGGAGGAGGTGGGAGCAGGAGCGGCAGTAGGAGCAGCATGAGCAGGAGCAGCAGGAGCACCCACTGGCACCTTGAGAGGAGCTCCCCCCGCCTTTACTTTGAACAATTGGTCTCCTCGCCAAAAAGTGATCCAGCCCTCCCCCCGCAGTGTGTGGACTTCGGGTTGGCGACGCATACGCGCGGTCTTCTGCTGTGGGGTAAGGTCATCATCCATGGTGACGTTGAACTGGCGACGGAGGTCCTTGGCTTTTTTATAAGCCGCGTGCTTTGCTGCAACGGAAGTAAATTTTATGAGCACAGGGCGAGGGCGTGGAGCAGTGGGGGAATGCTTCCCCAGACGAATAGTTTCGTAGATCGAAGGAGCGCCAAGTAGGGTCTTAACTTCAGCAAGATGCTTCTCCCCCAAACTCTCCGCAACCCCGAAAAGGATTGCATGTGGAGAGCGGAATTTTCTCTCCAGAGTTTCAATGGAGAGGAGGCAGTGATTCACGTTGTTGTCGATGGCCTCATAGGTGGCCCTCACTGTCTCATCAACAGTACCCACGCGAGTCGCGACCTTGCTGTCAACCTTTGCATCAAGAATGGAATCAATATTGGAGCCCAAAAATGTGAACTGCTCCTCGATAGTGCCTACCCTGCTGGCCAATTGTCCGATCTCGGTTTTTAGCGGCTCCACTGCAGCCGCTACGGTCACCTCAATGGTGGCCTTCAAAGTATCCACAACTTTCTCGCTCATTTGCGCAACAAGAGATGGCAAAAACTTCTGCAAGGCAGTGAGGACGGTGGTCTCAAGGGGATCATCGGGAGTCGGACTTTCGGAACGTGGGCGTTTCTCGCCAGAATTAATGAAAGTAGACAAGATATTCATGGCTTTGTCAAAGACTCGCAACTCCGACTGCTAGTCTGCTAGGCAGGCTAGACTGCTAGGCAGAAGAGATTTCAAATCGCCCCGACAGATTTGCTTCTGTCTGTCTGCTAAACCCTACCACCGTACAAGCGCAACGAATACTAGCACGCTAGTTAAGCTTAGTTCTCATAGAAAGGAATGCTTAAATCAGTCTGGGGCATATTTAGTTTGAACTAACCGAACAAGACCTAGCGGTAGCACGCCAGTAAATACAGAAGGTGCGACGAAGGTCGGCCTTCGTTCCCAAAGGACTGCCGTTATTCCTGGGAGGACGATTTCCCAAGTCCATTCACCAGAACACGGGCTTAACATCGGACAAGGGTATTTGGGGATGGTCCTTTTCATTGTCCGCCTCTTTAAGGAGGGGGCTTTTGCGTTGTTTCAGTCCCCCGTTGTAAATTTTGTTGCTTGGTGGGGGTTTACTCATCTAGTCCACGCAGAACCCATTTTACACCCGCTCAGCACCAGCGAGATAACCACTAGACCTTCAGGACTACAGTTGTGTGCTCCAATACCTCCAGTAACCGCACTAGTATGTAATAAATGTATGTGCAAGTAACGTTTTCAGTGGGGGTCCTTCACTGTTGCACAACGTTGTGATGGAGGCAGACGCCGGCGTGGAAATGGATTAGTTGTACTGCTTTGTGGTGGGCAAGTGGTGTGAAGGGATACATCCATATGGCGCCATATGGATGCATCCCTTCGCGTTACTTGCCTACCACAAAGCAGAACTAATAACCCATTCAGACAAAGCGTGAAGCCTAATAAGCCATTTGTCAATTTCCGTACGTTGGACAAATATCGTTTCCACAATTTTGATGATATCATATCATGATGACATCGATGATACCATTAATGATATCATCCATCCAATGGCCATGTATATGGCATGCATGGCATTATTGTGTACGCGATATATTGCAAGATATACGATATATTGCATAAACGATGTTCAATATGTGCATGTATTGACCAACAATTATGGCTGATCAGCCATACTCTTCAGTGGTGTGAGGCATGGCGGTTGCCTCTGTCACAGCTTCAGTGGTCGTCAGCCAGTCATGCCGTGTAAGGAGGTCCAGCCAAGCTCAGCAGCTGCTGAAGTATACGTGTACGACGTAGGTACGTGCGTACCTATGGTACGCGCGTACCTATGGTACGCACGCACGCACGCACATGCACACGCACCACACACACGCGCGTGCGCGCCTGCGCGCGCACACACACACACACACACACACACACACACACACACACACACACGTATGCACGCACACACACACACACACGTATGCACGCACGCACTCACACACACACACACACACACACACACACACACACGTATGCATGCACGCACTCACACACACACACACACACACACACACACACACACACACACACACACACACACACACAAACACACACTCTTATCTAGCATTTGCTAGGTACGTATACTTATATACGTACCTAGGACCTTGCTCCAGCAATATCGGGGTTAACTACAACTAGGTTCGAAATCAGTCTTAGGCCCAACGGAAACGCCAATTCATACTTCCGTATGTACGGCCCTGATTAGCTAATAGGACCTAAAGGACCTGGTTGTGGAGTTTGAGAGTCAACCATGCCTGTGCGACTACATACATATACAAGCGAATACCTATGTGAAACCCTCATAGATAAGCTGCAGGGCCTGTCCAGCACCGGGTTTGCCTTAGCCTTCATGAATGGCTTGATCAATGGGCTATACCGTACCCCACGCCGCTTGTGTGTGTGTGTGTGTGTGCGTGTGTGTGTGTGCGTGTGTGTGTGTGTGTGTGTGTGTGTGTGTGTGTGTGTGTGTGTGTGTGTGTGTGTGTGTGTGTGTGTTGGGGGGTGGGTGGGTGGACATGTGGGGAGAGGGGGAGGGGGGCCTACGCCGTGCCCCACGTCACTTGTGTGTGTGTGGGGGGGGGGGGGGGGGAGGGGGTGAGGTTCCAATGGGTGCGTGGGAGTGTAAGACATGGTCTATATCAGCACACTTACTTCTCCCTATTGGGAAATGGAGGACCATTCCTCCCGCCAACCGCCTTTTAATCTAAAAAACGTTGTAGATTCAGTGTAGATCTACACTTATCTCCAGAGTGGATCATAGCCAGCACGAGCAATCTCTTGAGTAGATGATACCCACCACGCCTTTCTTTTCTCCACCCTTTCTCTCCTTCATCCCCTTCCCACCTCCTCCCTACTTCCTTACATCGTCTTCTTCCACTCTCCACCCTCCACAATCCCCCCGGGGCGGTCCTCACCCCGTTCCCTCCCGTCCACCTCTGTTCCAGCCCTGCTGTTTGCCCCGTGTAGCATGCCCATCACTTTCAGTCTCCGACATTTTACAAGTACTTCAATACATTTGACACACATTTTGCACATTTTACAAGTTCTAATGCTGTACAGCACTTTTGCACATTTGACAAGTTCTAGTGCAGGACAGCACATGTGTCCAAGTGCCGCAGTAAGTCGGAAGCACGCACACGTTCCCAAGCGGGGGGGGGGGGGGTTGTCCACAGGGCAAGACAATGCCCATGAGAGGTATGTTTAAAATTGGGGGGGGGGGGGGGGTGTTCCAGAAGGGTAGATGGAGCATACTCAAAGAGAGGAGTTGGCACGTGACTGTCAGGGCACCAGGGGCCTGAGACTGGATATACATCACTTTTCCCTTTAAATCCTCTGTTAGTAAACTATATCAAGAGTGGATGGCACATACGGCATGCGCTTGCGCAATGACTCGAAGGCTCTTTGAGCCATCCCGGCCATACTGGTCTCTCCATTTCTGCACATTGCACCCAAACGAGAAGGGTCCAGCTTATTTTCTAGCGACCTTTGCAGCCAGGTTTAGGCTTCCGGCCCCTAGCTATCGGGAGAGTTTTTGCCCATAGTTTGACGACGAGGACACATGAAGACTAAGTATACGAGCTGTGCTATTACTTACACAAAAGAGTGAAGCCTCTCCGACCCGCACACCAGAAATCTGGCACTGTACTTGCAAACAGGACTGCTGAACCTGTCCCCTGCCTTCCAAACGGCCCCTAGTGGCCTAGCTAGTCCCTGGGCAAGGGATCCTACTTCAGGGGGGCCGGAGAGAATACTGGCCCCATTTCCTAGGCCCTAGCAAGGGCCAGGCTAATTTTAGCGACACAACAGCCCAGGTCAGTAGTTTTTCCCCTCAGCTCGCAGCTTTGTTGAACTTACACGAGATTGCAGAAGCTGGATGGCTGTGTGCCGATACATGAAAAACAGGCCCGTTTGAAGCTGTCCTCTAGTGGCATGGCCGTCGAAAGTGAACTCTAAAGCGTCCGTGTTTGTCCCACGGGTAGTCTACGCAGCAGATCACGTTACTGGACGTGGTGGGACAAGATAGAGTAAGAGAAGAGGAATATCAAGGAGGATTAGTGGGGCATGGCCGCGTGGCACCACAAAACGGGCTCTTAGTATACCGAGTTGTGACAGCTGCGAAGGAACGTGCACAACACGCCCAATGTACACTGGACCTCTTATGTGTTTTTGAGCCTTGTCTTAGTGCTTTACAGAGATCAATCTTCGTAACCGGAAAAGCCTGTTTTGTGAAGTGGGCCTTCCGCCAGGGGCCACTGACTTGAAATATGCCTCATTTGGGGTGCACATTTGCGAGTTTTGCCTGGCTGTTTGGGACATGGAATCGACCTGGTCGCGATTTGTGGGCGATTGAAATGATATCGGCCCGAAGGTGGTATCGCGGTCGTCCGATTCGACACCCCCCGAAAGCAGATGGTACTGGATGTGTACTGAGAGACGTTTGTTCAAGCGCAGCTGCGCGTGAACGTCACCCCATTCTCGTGCGGCGTACAACAGAACTAGATCTAGCATTTCGCTTGTTAACTTACAAGTTCAGCTCCTAGACTCTAAAGTAAGAGTGGTGTCTCTTCTTGGTGTAGCCCAGGAGCATCTGCTGCACCACAGCAGTTGTCAACAGGCCCTTATTGTAGATCCCACGACGGCGGCCCCGGGCAGGTATGTCCTTGCGACACTTCAGGGGGACCTTATAGGTCTCATACCTTAGCAAATATGTTTCTCTAGGCCAACTGATCCTTCAAATTGTGAAATTATCGCCCTGCTGTACAAGTGAGCCCTGCTCTAATCATCCCTTGAGGGCCGGAACCTTACTTGAGCCCTTGAAAAATTCTGGACCCCTTTATTTGCCTTAGATACTTACCATATAACATTTCATGCATGTTTTATTCTGGGGAAAAAATCATGGACGGAGTTCTCTTCGGGGATGCCTCGGATCTATCTACGCGTCACGGATAGAACGTTCTTCAACGCAAACGCTTCCATACTCCTATCTATGAATCCCTTTAAGCAAGTTCATGCCGGCTTGGAAGTCCCAAAAAAATTATAAAATTCGTTAGTTTGTCGGACTGCCGACTGTCGGTCGACGCTTGGTCACATCTTTCTTGGGTTTCATCGCATCCATTGTGCTGGGACTTCATTCCTGAACGATTCTTCTGGAAGTTGTGGATCAAGAAGTGCATGTTCCATTATCGCCCGTGCCTCCAATATCCCCTCCATTGGCAAGTACTTCGCAGCGTGTGTAGTGCGAGTACATTATTCAATACACTACTTTGATAGGTGGTTCTACAACACATGTTCTAAGACGATTTTGGAGGCACCTCAATAACGGGCTGCACGTGCGAATAGGATATCGCGAAGTGGAAATCACTTCGGAAGGCTCACGAGTCCTGTTTGTGTGGGAACAGATCGCTCCACGGCCTCCACGGCTCAGCTTACATCAATTATGGGGGAATGCGGTGAGTCACAGAGCTTTGTCGACCTCTTGATGGCAGCCCAGTGAAAGACAAGTCTACTATTTGACCTAGTAGGCCTGGAACCTTGTAATCATGTTAGTGTTCACCTTCATCTTAACGAAGGAGTTTCCTGTAGGGATGGTCTACAGCTTATACATTTGTTGAGATTGAGTTGGAATCACACAAAGCCTTAAATGCACAACTGGAGATATGAAAATGCCAAACAGCTTTTTGAACTCACCAAAGTAAAGGATCAAAGCTTGTCTAAAAAGTTGTCAGTGGGTAATCACAGCAAGACTTCACTTCCAGCCAATATTCTATCTGCCCTCCTTTGTGTTCCGCTTGCATTGCTGTGCACTTGACCTCCGGTGGTGGAGCAAGGAGTAGCTGCAATGTCCCACGTCTTTCTATAAATCTTGAAGGCAGAGTGGGGGTTGGTTAGGTTAACTTCCAATATTTGTTGGGTCAATGGGTGTCCGACGAAGTCACTGAGAGTCAATGAGCTTGTTTTGAAAGATAAATGCATACAGCTGTCAGGAGAAGAGAACAGAGGGGGGGAGGAGGGTACTTGTACCGGCGAAGGATCCTGGATAAACTTCCGGAGTTTGGCTTGCGTTGGTATCAAATGGCAATGAAGACTGCGAGTGCCTAGACAGCTTCCATCCCCCCCCCCCTCTTTCAACCTCTCTTCTCCCCTTCTCCCCCCCCCCCCCTTTGAAAAGACAAAAACACACC